>MU128999.1:122669-228281 GCA_014904985.1 Hydnum rufescens UP504 | reverse complement strand
CAAGTGGTACAAACATATGAGGAAACAGATGAAAGTGATTACCACTTGGACCTAGATGATGAAACTGACCCAGAAGAATGGCCAGACTCTAGCTATGGATTCATGTCTCAAACTGTGGATGTTGGAGATGTGAAACATAACCTGGAGCCTGCCTCTTCTTGAAATGGGTACAGGTCAACTAATAGTCAAGGTTGGAGCAGCTGAGCAAGTCTCAGCAATGATAGACACTGGATCCAAATCTGTTTAATTTCCAGGTGCATACAGGAAGCACTAGGCTTGCCCTTAGATCCTGCAGGAGCAGCCTGGGGAATTAAAGGAATCAATGGAGTCACTGAAACCCTGCATGGATGCTGCAGAAAGGTTCCTATTGAGATAGGTGGTCTTAGGTTTGACCATGCCTTCTTTATCAAGAAAGCTGATTTAGGCAATGACTATGACCTACTCATGGGACAACCTTGGCTGAAAGCTGTGGGAGCAGAGATTCTATTTGATGGAAGTGAGGATTCAGGACCTATGAAAATCCACATTTTTGAGAATGGGAACAAACTCAGAAACTCAGTAATTGTCAACCTCCTTGTGGACCAAAGACGTGAAGCCACAAAGCTCATCCAATCTGCAGAACTCATCAACAACTCACCTGATCCTGGAGCACCTGAACCTCCTATCATTCCTAATTTCCCTAATACACAACTTAACAACCCTGCTATTCCTTTCACCAATCACAATTCCACCCCTAATTGCTTGGTAGTCCAAACACCAAACAATCAGCAACCATCTCATAATACACACACCATAGACAATCAACCTATCAACCACACCAGAAATGAGATTTTAGCTGCCAACACATCCCACCACAATCACTCATCTTGGCTTTGGTCTTGCCAAGAACCAACACCAGAAGACCATTGGCCAGGAGACAATCAGCAATTTAAAAGGAATAAAAGGAATTGAAGGAATAGGGTTAGCTCCATCCAAGTTGAGATCCCAGTAAGTGTGAACCACTCAGGAGAAGACCCACCTTGTGATCTCACACTTCCATGTCAGCTTGCCTGGAAGTTGATGACCAGCTTCTATCTGAATACAGACAGTATGGTGCTCAACCTTCAAAAAATGCGGAAAACAATGAAGAACCTACCATCCCATCCCTTGGATGAAAGCTCTCTGAAGCTCTCTGACTTCCAGAGACACATTCAAGAGATCCAGACCTGGAGCACAATCCTTATCTCCTAGGAGTATCTATGCAAGAAGGAGGAATGCCTGCAGAATATCTGAATGCAGTCTGGCAGACCTCTGTGGCCTGCAGAACACAGAATCTGGAGGACAATCTTGCACATGTCTTAGCAAAAGCCAGAAACAAAGAAAGCAAAAAGTACACTGGACCTACAACATACGAACATCAACTTGCATGCACTCTAGGATATTTTGTTAGATCCTCTGGCAAAGGGAAGTATAAACCAGTTGCCAAGAAGAAGCTGCCTATACCTATGAGTGTACCAGACCAAACCCCCAAAATTGCTACATATAAGCCCATACAACATCCACATTTAAAGCCCTTACCTACAAGGCCTCCTCCAATGAGCGAATTCCACTACACAGACCGACTTACCCCTGAGAGAATGGAGGTAATCATGGGGAACATACCCCAGGATTTCCTTCAACCTCAGGAACTTGACTTGATGGTCTACATCCTTGAACAAAATGAAAAAGCTATTTCCTTCACAGATGATGAATGTGGTCAATTAAAAATTGATTATTTTCCGGATTACATAATGGAGACAGTGCCACACATACCTTGGCACTTACCTCCAATCCCCATTCCCAAAGCTGTCAAACCAGACCTAATCGAAATGCTCAAATCCCAAATAAAGGCTGGCACCCTCGAACCCTCTCGATCCTCCTATCACTCTCGAGTATTTGTAGTTGCTAAACCTAAAGGTGGTTGGCGAGTTGTCCATGATCTTCAGCCCCTCAATGCAGTCTCAATCCAATATTCAATGTTACCACTAAATGTTCATGAGTTTGCTGAATCATTTGTGGGATATTCAGTCTATGATGTAATTGATCTCTTCTCAGGCTATCACCAAAAAGCCTTACACTGGGATTCAAGACCTTTGACTGCATGTCAGACTGAAACTGGAAACATGCAACTCACATCACTTCCTATGGGCTATACCAACTCAATGCAAGAGTACCAACGAACAACTGTCCATACAGCATCCCACATGATCCCAGATCATGCTGGTGTTTTTGTGGATGACATTGGACTAAAAGGACCAAAAATGCGGTACAATGACAAGCCAATACCTGAAAACCCTGGAATATGACAATTCATCTGGGAGTATGCCCACACCTTGAATGAAATGCTTGCAACATTCATAGAGGTAGGATGTACTGCAGCTGGAAAGAAACTCATTTTATCCACTCCAATGGTACACATAGTGGGAAACGTCTGCTCACTAGAAGGCTGAAGACCCCATAATGGAATTGTAACTAAGGTTTTAAACTGGCCTAGACCCCAAAGCCTTACTGATGTCCAAGCCTTTCTTGGGACAGCTGGTGTGGCTAGGAACTGGATCTGGCAGTTTTCTAAAATTGCAAAACCATTGACAAGGCTTACAAAGATACCAGCAAGTGAACTTCAGTGGACTGAAGAAGCAGGGGAAGCTATGGGAATCCTTAAACAAGCCATTACTATCATACCTACTTTAAAGACACTGGATATAACATTAGCTAAGGTACCTCGGCAGGAATAATGTGACTCTGACCTAGGACTGGTCACAATTGCTGTTGATAGTTCACAGACAGCAGTTGGATATGTCATGTACCAAACCCTTGAAGATGGAAGACATCCACTGTTAAATGGATCCATAACCTGGAATGATGTTGAAAGCCACTATTCCCAGCCAAAAATCAAATTGTATGGCCTATTTCAAGCATTAAAAGCACTCAGATATGACCTATGGGGTATTCACTTCAGAGTGGAAGTGGATGCTAAGTTTCTGAAAGAAATGATCAATACGCCAAGCCTACCCAATGCTGATATGACTAGGTGGGTCTCCTACATACAGCTGTTTGATTTTGAACTTCATCATGTCCCTGCTGAATGCCATGCTGGACCTGATGGTCTATCTCGGTGAAGACATACATCTGAAGATTCTTCAAATAGTGAGGATGAACTGGAAGCAGATGAGTGGTCAATTCATATCAGGAATGAACCCCAAGGAGCTTGAAGAGTACACACCCTTCCAACTTTCCACCAAAGACAACAAATTCCTCTCTACAACCCAACTCCAACTTGAACCCAATGAAATACCCAATGTGATCCATCACCTCAAAACCTCAAGAAAATTCTATTCCCATGATGATGCCAATGACACCCTCTGGATCACAGCCACATTTTCAGAAAATCAAGTGACCCAAGAAGTACAAGCATATCTGGGTCAAAGAAATGAAAATGAAAATGCAAATTCAGACTCAGATTCTGAGGACATCCTGGATCATCAACACAAGCAAAAGGACAAGGATAGTGACACCTATTGGGACCAGATTGAACAGTACCTTAACACTCTAAAGGTCCCAAAAGGAATCACTAACTGAAAGTCATTTATTCAAACAACATGCCAATACTTCCTATATGATGACTGAATCTGGAGACATCACCATGGCCTACCCCAACTTGTTATATGGGATCCTGAGAGACAAATAGAGCTTATGAAGGAAGCCCATGATAACTCAGGCCATAGAGGGTGAGATCCAACCTACAAGAAGCTTGTTGATTCTTATTTCTGGCCCAACATGATGATAGATGTGGCTACCTATTGCAGAACATGCAGGGAGTGCCAGCTAAGATCATCATACAGGCCAAAAGTACAGTTGAGACCCACACATGTGCCCACAATCCTGCAGAAGTTCAATATAGATGTAGTAGACATGAGTCTGCCATCTAATGGCTTCAAGTACATTGTAGATGCACGTGATGACTTAACTGGATGGATTGAAGCACAGATGCTCAAGAAAAAAAGGGCAGACCTAATAGCTGAATTTGTCTACCAAGACACCATATGTTGCTTTGGATGCATACCACAAATAACCTCAGATAACAGAGGTGAATTTGAAGGTGCATTTGAGATTCTAATGAAAAAGTATGGAATACCCTTGGTAAAGGCCTCATCCTATCATCCCCAAGGTAATGGAATGATAGAATGTGGCCATTGCACTTGGATTAATTCCATTTGGAGACTTTGTGAATGTAAGAAACATCATTGGAGTCAGTACTTCTATGCTGCTTTGTGGGCAGACAGAGTCACCACAAAGAGAACAACTGGGTTCTCTCCCTATTTCTTATTGTATGGAAAAGCTCATTTGTTCCCTTTTCATATCTCAGACAAATCATGGCAAATGATTGACTGGCATAAGGTCAAAACAACAACAGACTTATTAGCCATGAGGACTAAACAGTTTGTGGCCTTGAACAGAGACAGACAGCTTGCTGCAAAATCCAACAAAGAATCCAGAGTTAGAGCAGCTCAGGACTTTGCAAGAAGACATGCAAAACCTCTTACCACAGACCCATATTCACCTGGTACTCTAGTGCTAGTCTACCAAGCAAAATTTGATGTCAATAATAAATTTGCTGGTAAAAAGTATAGAGACAGGTGGGCTGGACCATTCAGAGTAAGAAAATGCTCATCTTCAGGTGCCTATAAACTTGAGGAACTGGATGGGACACCTATGAAGGGATCTGTTGCTGCTAATAGAGTCAAGGTATTCTTCAGAAGGACTGGGGAACCTAACCTTCTCCAAGCCCAGGATCTATCAGACAGTGACTCAGACTCAGAGGAATTAGAAATTGACCCCTTAATTGATAAGACCATACCTTCTGGATCCACAGCATATTTCTGTAACCCCAACCTCCTAACCTCATACAGGAGACCACCTCCTGATTGGCAATCAGTGTGGGACTGTTGGCAGGAGCAGAAATGAGCCCTAGGTAACGGTAACAATCAGAACATGGAAGATCCAATCCACAATTAGAGTGACTCACATTTCTACAAATGGCTGAGGCCAATTTCAAAAGTCTGTGCCACATTACACCCAATATTGGCACATATGGCCCAGCAATCAACCCAAAGCCCATCAGAACTCAGACTGGGATTAAAATTCATACTAATGAATTTCCACACCTCCTTTATTTAAGGATGTGTGACTTCAAGTGTTATGAATTTTCTATCCAGAGCATCTATGTAACCCTAAGCCACCAATCCCTATTCCCAAATCCTCTGAAAGACAGATCCCCCCTCTCTGTTTAAATATTACTGGGAACTTGGTTAACCAACAACAGATACTAGGACCCACCAAACATCAATCCCCATGATTCCCAAGCAAATCTAAATCTGATACCACAGAGACCAAAAGTATGCCCAATGACCAAAGGATTACTACACCAAGAAAAATAAATCAATACCGACACCAAAAAACAAATGAAAACATTACTGTCGGGCCCGATACATCACCTGCACTTGGCCAAACTACCTTAGCCTCATGTTACAATGACTGTGACTCACCAGTTGTTTTGTCCAACTAGATCACTCACCAACTGCGCTGAGGCATCACCATACAAACACCAAAAGAGTCACTAATGCTATAATGACTCGATCATAACACAAATCGTGCTGCCACCTGTAGAAAGGCATGTTGGAATCCCAGGTGCCACTCATACTGCCAAGGTGCTGGCAAAAGCATCTTTGTTGCAATTCAAAACCCAGAAAAACTATGCCTACTGTTGCCTTAAGCCCACCCTACCTACACTTCTCTGCATTGGGGGCAATACATTCAATCTCTCCCTTTGATAGGTGATCTTTGCTGATTCAGGATCACAACAAAAGATGGCTCGATAGTCACAATGTGCAGTACCAAACAAAATATCAATCCGAGGGATGCCATGCTGCACCAAAGTCAATGCCCCATAGCTGTGCAGGTTGTTGTCCCTCATTCAAGTGCGTTCGCCCTCACACATTCAGATTAGCACAACAGGATGGTTGTCCCAGTACATGGGAAGCACCTCAATGTATTCCAATATAGTAGCTGAATATGGAAAAATGCACATACTGTGTTCTGCTTCAATAAGTATGGTGAAGATTCCACCAGTTGACTCGATACCAGTGGAGGAGGCATCGACAGTGGAAGCAATTGAAGACCCAGTGTTGGTTTCTGAGGCAGCTCTGCCCTATTTGTCATGGGTGAATATTCACACCCCTTACTCCTTTGAAAGGACAAGATAGGAGAACTCTTGAAAGATTTGTCAGACAAACCAACAGCAACAAGAAACCGCCGATGATCATTTACTGCCTGATGTGCAGCATGTCTTCCCAACAAACCTGCAGTGGAAGACTTGGGAGGTTGTTAGCAGCTAGATCGTATTTGTCATGAAACTATAGGAGAATGACGATCACCAGGGCCCCAATCACTTGAGACATGACCACAGTCCACTTGCCAGCCTCAAGAACTGAACTGGCATCCATCTTGGTGACCTATTACGCACAACATGAACATCTGGGAAACCTATAACATGCCCTAGGGAGAAAATATATACAGCTCAGGATCGAGGCCAATGAGTAACAAACTGCTCAAGGAACACAGGGGAGCTTACAAGGTCATCATGCTTGTCCAGCACCTTGGCCAGCTCCCAGCACTTCTGGACCAGTAGCTCCTGCTTGCGAGCTGTGACACATTCCTTGAGACTGCATGTATCCACTACCACCATTTTATGAGCCCAAGAAACTCAGGATCGGTGTGGTATACATAAAACAATCTTAGAAGGTTGGTCATAATCAACACACATGAGAAAAGCTTCCTGATGGCTTCAAAGGTTCCGCTTCCAGTTGTGGCTCCATGTATGGTCTTGACAGTGTTTGCACTGAGCGATATTTGTGCAAGGCCAAGTGTTCCACAGTTTTTGCATGGTCTTCCTCACCGATTGTTAAGATCTATACTCCACAGCTGAGAAAAGTGATCCCCTAGGGACTTGAAGAAGCAGAATGAGATGGACTAATATAAGGCAACATAACTTCAGAACTCATATGTTACAGCGGATTCCTCAATGACCTCCTCAACAACTGGGCAGTCCTTGTCATAAAAGGTCTGTGTGCACATTGACCACAGATTGATCTTCACTGTCACCCTCATCTTCACTTTCCCCGTCATCTGAATTATGGTCAGGCTCACTCTCCTTGTCTATGGATAAGGTGTCTGAACCATAGGGGAGAATTCTGGAAGTTCAGGATTAGAAGGACCAGCACCTTGACCCAGTAATGTGGAGAATTCATCATCAATTTGCTGGGCCACCCTAATCTCAATACAAAGCAACTCACCGGATTTTGAGAATACATACAGTCAAACCAAATACTGAAGTTGAGGCCAGCAAACCTATGGCTGACCCTTCCAAAGCAGCACATCCAACTCACGCAAGTGTTACAAAGGTAGCTAGACATGAAGATGGAGGTGACAGAGTCCTACAGAGCAGTCCCCCATTCAAAGCCATCCCTGATCTCCTTTGTGTACACATCATAGTATCGTGTGATCTATGAGCAGTCCAGTGCATCATTTCAGGCAAAATGCATGGAATGAAGTAACTCGATACCTACCTTCTTGTTGAAGACTTCATTATGCATAGGTGATATCTCCTTCATCCTCATTAAGTCTCTTGCGCAAGAATTTCCTGGCTTATTAATACTGTCAAGGAGAGCATCAGAGAATTACTCGACAAATAGCAACAATCGAACAAATGGCGCACTCATTATTCAACTTGTTAACCACACAGTGATTGCATCTAAGCTTGTTATCACCATATTGGAGAGTATTAGCATCGCAACACAAATCTGTGGATGTGAGCCTTTGGACTACCAAAGATGACGAAGAGACCCTGGCAAGAGCACTGGGAATGAGACCAAGTGCTGCTTCCTTTTGTCTAGTTGTCCAAGGCATCTAACAGAACCTTAGCAACAAGATCCAAAGCCCACCAAGTTTTGGTTTTGTCATGAAGGGTAGCAGCAAGGTGCCATTGCTTTTCAAGCTGTGCAAGATCCTGTGCTGTCGTTTTCTGGTGCTGGTGCTCTTCTATTAAGTCCACACAGTTCGCTTGGGCAGTACTGCACTACCAAATGCAGTACATGTGAGGATTATCAACATGGACAGAACACAAAAACACACCATCTAGCAGATCCACCCATCCAAAAATAATGTGGAGGAAACCTGGCTGGGCTCTTTAAAATCAGCAAACCTGAACTTGAACCACACTCAATCAAAATTCAGCATAGAAGCAAGCAGTTGCAAATACATATATGACTCACATCTTGTAAAGAGGAAACTCTCGCACAAAGCGAGGCAAGTATCAAATTCATCCAACAAAAACAATTGCTACTGGCAACAACCAAATCCTTTCTAGAACAACAAGCAAAAAGATATCAGGGTTCCACCTTATAAAGACCAAAGAAGAAAACACCATGCTTACCAGGGGTTTTCCTCAGTAACCCTTCTGCAAACTGGTAAGCCCCCTTGGCAACATGAAAGGTGCAGGACCAAGGAAATTCTGGCATCTCTCCACTGCCTACTGCCACAGGTCATCAAAATTTGTCAACATGAAAAGCTGTGACAGTGGAACTCGAGTGTGACTGTAGATTCCTGCAGGCAACTGGAAGACTCTGTGAGCTGGAAATTGCCAAGCTTCACCAGAATGAATCACTGTGCCATCGCCTCATGGCATAGTCAATGTTCTGAGGGTGCCCAATGAGCCCGGTGAGTTCAGCATACCTGACTCAATCAAAATCACATGAATTATATGAGACCTCCTAATCCCCAGAAACCATAGATGACTAAGGAAGCTCAGGTGACAATCCATCCTTTCTCCACAGTTTTCACCCCTGGAAACAGTCCATGAGGGCAATCCTGACCCAGTAGCTGACTCAGGTGCCTTTTTGGAATGATGCTGTGTGGGATCCTTGGATCACCCTGGCTGACTTTAAAAGAGGAACCAATGACACCTGTGGTCCACCCTAAAACTCCCTTTCCTTCTTTCCTTCACCTGTTATACACTCCATCCTCCATTTCTTCCTCTTTTCCATCGATCCTTTCACCCTTCTTCATATCCACTATGCCTGATGTGTCCTGCAACCATGAGTCGATAACCAGTTTATCACTAATGGACCATGGAGACACAACAGATTCAGATTCTGGCAATTCATATTTTGCACAAACTATGTCTCCCCTTCCTCCAGACACTGATCCTCTCATATATACCGACAACCTGTTGAACAAAAACTGATTCCTGAAGCCCAAGTCCATGCTTAGACTCTCCCTGTTTAACCATGGCAGCACTCTGGAATCTAAAACTGATGATTGGCAAACCATGCATCAAACCATTTCACCTCCACTACATCCTCCCTCTCCCAACCAAAAACATCCACTCCACACACTGGCTCAAGACCTGAAACAGAAGAGGCACCCTGCATACCTTGACCAAACCAGGAATACAGAAATGGGCAATGGCCACCTGCCAGGGCCTGAGCTAAGTTCAGGAGACAAGAAGTATGTATTCTCAGTCCTGACTTCTAAGGAGTTGGCTAAAGAATATCACAATGAATTCTCATCTCATAGTCAACCTGCACTACCAGCCACATGCAGCAATCCTGATGCCATCAAAAAGTTTGTCAACTGGGCATCACAAAATGGGATCAGTGTGAACAGGAGAGGCACATCACCATCCCAGAAGATACCTTTGCGACCTCAAACTTGATTCACTCCCTGGCCCATATTTCCTCACCAAGCCCGATCCTTCTCAATAAAACCAGCATCCCTCTCCCCTGATGAAGCACCTAAGCTCGTATACCCCAAGGTGTCCTTTGACTTGAGTGACCATGATAACAACAATCAATCACCAATTTCACATGACCCCCACAGAACTTGTTACTGCTACCAGGGCCCACTGAGGCAAGCAACCATTGGGAAGTTGCCTACCTCACCTGACCTTGTAGCTAGTAACCACAACATGTACCCTAACCAAAAATCCAAGTCATCCATGCCTCCTTCAGACACTGCTGTTCTGGTCACTGACCTGAACCCTTGGGAGGACATGAGGAAACCTCCAACCTCAATAGGGCTTCCTCCAATTCAGGAGTTCGAACCCCTGCTGGGCATACTGAACAAACCATGTGATCAAGTCCACCCAGGTCTTGTTGGCTCACCTGCTTTCTGCACAGGCACATTCAGACCTAGCTACACCATGGTGGATGGACCCACATGACCTGAAAGTGGACCCACTGAAGGAAACATTAATCCTTCTCCCTTTCCCATGACTCAGCAAACTATTACCTTTGCCCCTCATACAATCCTCTCCTCCCCACAAGTAACTACCAGCATGAGACACCCAACTCCACCCTTTCTGCAAAACACCTTGCCTACCACCATTGCTCCACAAAGCAAGACCTCCAGCCACAAGAACTGCCAATTCTCCCCATCATTTAAGCCTAAATGGGTTGATCGTTGTGATCTCGCAGAGTGCAAGTGCTGATTGAATCATCAGATCTGTGAGTTTGAACAACATCAAAGGATCTGGGATCAGGCTCGTATGTGGGAGGTGGACTTGCTGGCAGAAACATGCAGGGACCTTGAGGATCACCAAAAGATGGTATTGGAGGACCAACAGGCCATTAAGGGAGATTGGGAGCAGCTCCTGCAGTCGGTACAATGCAGTGCCAAAAGTGTAGTCAAAACTAGTGATAGTACAGCAAACCAGCTGTCCCAGCTAGCTGGCTTTGTTAAGGAACTCAACCAAGCCATGGACACCATGGTTACTGTACCTATTACACCCTCAACTGCCCTCAGATCGATTGTCCAGCACCTCAGCTTCATCATCCAGGAACACAACATCCAAACCAGCCCTGTTTGCACATTTTCCATTTACCGTCTCATTGCTCCACCCCTCAAATACCTACTGCTCACTTTACAACAGCATGAACACCTCAAAATCATACCCAAGATTTTGCCACCCCCTCAGGAACTGTCTTGGTTCTGTAAACTCATTAGGAGCTTGTGCAGTCAACTAACAGAAGAAGAGCTAGCTGCAGCTCCAGGTCTGTTTACAGACTTTGAGACAGAACGGTACCTACTCAATGTGACCATCCAGGACCCACTAACTCCACCTCTCTCTCCGACATATACCCCATCTGATACTGATTCCCTCAAAGTTGAGGTAACCCTAACAGTTGAACCTATGGGACTTCCTATCCTTGACCCTGAAGCTGTACATGAGGCTCCTGTGAAATCTAACCTCTCCTAAAGGCCTATCTCTGTCTCTTTTTCTCTCTTTTCTTTCTCTTAATTTGCTGCACCACCCAGAAACTGTGTTCTCAGATAAGATTGACAGTATGTAATAGCTATATGTCCAGTAGCACCTCAACCTAGGCTACTGGGTATAAGCTGATGTATCACCACCCAACTCAGGTTGTACTCCTATTTTCCTTTTCCTTCTGCCCTTTTCTTTCTTCCTTTCCTTTTCCTTTCCCTTCTGCTCTTCCCCCTGGCCTGGAACATCTTGTATAGTAGGAGGAACTCAGTTCCTCAATTTTTCTTTGTCTCCTTTCGGTACTTTGTTTATTTTCAAACCTCCCCCATTTTAAATATATTTTATTTATTTAAAAAGGGGAGAGATGAGCCACAGACAGAAAAAGGCCAACTCTAAAAAAAGGGAGGGAAGTATGGGACTGGAGAATCAAGGGGAAACCTTCAGCTAATCAGCAATCAATATTTGATCACTCAGGCAATCAATAAGAAGCCCCATCCTTAGGGACCCTGAAGTGATCAGCATAAGGACCCAGGCCATAGGTATAAAGCCGAGAGCCAGGCAGCTGGTTCACCACAAGGTACCCACATAATGTCACATCACATATTCATGCACACAGGACAATGATGGCCCATGCCACCAAACCATGCAGGTCTATGGCATGAACCTCTGTTGGATCCAACTACACCACATTTTCTTGCTCCAACCCTATAAACCCTGACCAAAATCATACCACAGATATCCAATGTGTCATCACACTCAATAACATATTCGGCATCCCTGACTATTGAAATGACATTGTGACCAATACTGATGTGATCTACATACCATATGGCTAGACCCACCCACTTTCAGTTACCCGAAAAAGAATACAAGGGCCTAGACCATTTTGTGATGTCACACTGGAATGGAGTATTCCTTCCAGCAAGTACTCCAAAGCCAAGGTCAAACAAGGAATACTTATATTCCACCCCAACACCACGAACAATTGACCACTGTACTATTGCCCAACCTGCCTACACATCATAACACATGCCTATAGGAAGTTCTTCCAAAGGGTATGTGAGAAGATCCAGGGTTAGAAATGAGATACAAATAGCAGAAAAATTGATATACCAAGATCTGTATCCCATGAGTACTAAGGGAAATTGAGATACCATCATATTGGTGTGTCCACCATATATGGGTATCTGAAAACTAACTGCCAACATATATCCGTTTCAGCACTTAAAGAGCCCCAAACTGCACCCCATAACACATCGTCTCCTCCAGCTCTCATTCACCAGTGATATGTAAGTCCCAAGGCTGTGCCAAGGGTGGGTGAGAAACTAACACTCATGAAGTAGCCAGACATCGATGACAACTACAGCAATGACATCTACAACTCCTGAGAAACCACACAAGGCCCATATCCAAAAAGGTGTGTGTGGGCAGGGACAGGGCAGCTTCCCTACACTAACCTGGTGGATAGGAACACTGTCCATCTACACCCACCTTATGATGAGGCTTGATATTGATAACCCTCAATCATGTTACTTGCAGTATCACACCAGTGATCATGGCTGGTTTGCCAATGACATTACAACATCTCCTCTTACTCTTATCCATGCACAAATCATCAACATCAAGTTCCACTTCAACCAAGAAGACACTACTTCAGAACCACCTACAACCCCTAACACCAATGAGGCCAATACCAACAACAGTGACAGCCACAAAGTGCAGTCATCCCACAATGGTTTCAACTCTAAATCAAAAGATCCTTTCACGAGTGTTTTCCTACATCTTTTGGTAGAGGAAAAAGTAGACCCTGAGACATGCCTGAGAGCTATCTTTGTTAGAACCTTGCAGGACTATGACCTTGATACCTAGATGTAGTCCATGTTTTTGAGACAATAAAAGTCTCCACTCATCCAAAAAGCCTTGTAAAGCTGCAGTGATCACAAGGGACTGTGATGAAAAGTCTGTGCCACTTGTAGAAGTACAAGCATATCTGGGTCAAAGAAATGATTTTTAGGCTATTTCACCTCTAAGTCTTACCAGGCAGCCACACTAGTAAAGCCAGGTGACCTAGACATGTAATTAGGTAACCTGGTAAGGCTAGCCTCAAGACTTAAGAGTCCTTTTGATCCATAAATGGTAGTCAATATTGAGGGAAACATTGAGGGCCATAGCAACCCTAAATTAGACCTCATAAAGGCACCATAGCAACACCATTAGGAGATGCTGTGCTCTTCTAGAACATGGACTCCACCCTTCTAGAACCATTGCTGTGCTACACCCTTCTAGAATGTGTGAGTCATAAGATATTTTTAGAGTAGAACAATAAGTTCACTTAGGAACAATAGGGCATATGAGTCCTAGATGAGTCATAGGTTATTTTTAGGATAGCACAAAAGGTTCATTTCCCATCCTTCTATAACTAGACAGGGGAATGCTTCGTAATAGGGGCTCTCTGACAGGCATAAAAGGAGGGGGAATCTTAGGTAGAAAGACAAGAAAAAGAGGCAGCTCCCCAGAAATCTCTATTCTTCACCCACCCAGAAGAAAAAGAGGGGATTCCCCAATATTCACTCTATTCTTCACACATTCAGATCACCTTAGCCACACTAGACTAAGTTCTACAGTAGAAAAGGAGAAATCTGACTTCACAAGTATTGGAAGACCAAGCCCTCAATAGCTTAAGCCTAGCATAAATAAGTCTAGCACAGCTTATCAAGAGGAAGATCTTCAGTACACTTGGAGAGCATTTAAGGCCCTTAGTAATCTGTAACAAGTCTTACCTAAGTTCTTGATTGACTTCACACCCTTCTCACACTTTAGCCCTATCCATCAACCTTTCAACCTTTTGCCTCTTTCATCCAAACTCTCCACACACACTCTCTCTACCCCTATATCCAGTCCTTTGATTCTTATGCCTATCTCAGTAATAAGAACCAGTTCCTTGTTGTTTACTAAAGACTAAGTCTAGACTCTGTTGTTCGACTTGCTCTTGTTTTCTTCTGAACATCAGCAGAAAACCCCTACATTGGGCCCTTTGAGATGATGCCATTTGATCCTGGTTGACATGAGTTGTTGGAAAACCAGATGAGGGGATGCCTCTGAGGCCCACACTGGGTCACCCAGTAGCTCCAATTGCACTGGATATCTGGGTTTCATCATGAGAATGCCTAGTTGAATATGGAGAGATTCTAGGGGCTACAGCTGGAAAATCACTTCTCTGTGCATGTTGGATAGAACTTGAAGTGGGAGAATGAGTGGAGACAGTTGATTGTTGGGATTGTGTTGAGAATGGCAGGAGAGGTGGACAAACAATTGGGGGAAGGGCTTGGCCAGCCCCATGGTAATGAGTGTGAGAAGATAATGAAGATGGCTGTGGCTCAATGAATTGACCATCATTGACATTCAAAGTTTCTGGTGGCCAGAGTGGTATTCCACTGCCAGTGGCTATCAAACCAAAATTACCAGAGATGGGCTGGTTTGCTGAAACCTGCATTTGATGGGCATTTGGCAGTTCAGAAGAGGTTGGGCTTGCAGCAGAAGCAGAGAACAAAGCAGGAGAGCCTGGTAGGGCCCCCACTTGGGCCAGATAATCAAGCACATCATGAATCCTCTGTCTTGTGCTGGGAGAAATGTTTGGGTTGGACATATGATAGAAATGGAAAGAAATGTGAAAGAGTGGGAGATGAAAAAAGGAGAGGAGGGCTTGAGAAGAGATGGAGGAATGTGGGAAGCACTGGAAAAAGAGAAGTCAAAACCAGAACTTCCCCCTTAATATCATCCAATTTATTGGGTTAGCCATGCATTGTGGTTGCTAAATTAGGCCAATTCAACCCCAAGGGCCACCTGCCAGAATAGGCTCATGCTGAAATTTACAGTCATTCTGTTTTGACATACAAATTGTTGAAGAATCTGCCCTGCCCTGTGCCTCCTAGATTCACACAACCAAGCAAAAGGAGAGCATTTGGTCAGATTGAACTGGGGGGGCATTCAGTACATCGTGCGAACAGCTGTGCTTAGTCAGCAACAACACCCCGAAATTCCAATGGGCTTGTTTGTCTCCTTAGAAGTACATGAAATATTCAAGACATACATCCACAGAACCTTGTAAAACTCAACATCCAACATCCAAAGCCAAAGTTAGCAATGTTGGAAGGTCAGATCCAAAATCCAAAGTCGAGTCAAATCCAAAATTCAAAGTCTGAGTATTGGATCAAAATCCCAAAGTCAAAGTTGGAGAAGTTGGAGAGTCAGATCCAAAACTCAAAGTCAAAGTCAGAGAAGTCGGAGAGTCAGATCCAAAGTTGAAATTCAAAGTCGGGAAAATCAAAATCAAAGTCAGAGAAAGTGGAGTGTCGGATCCAAAATCCAAATTCAAAGTCAGGAAAATCAGAGTTTAATAATTTTTGATGGATCATGTCATACCTACTGAGGGGTCATCTGGGCACACGTGGTTGAACATTAATATACCTAGACACACATCAAGGAAGTGGTGCATACCTGAATCTTGGAAGCGAAGACATGGGAAATGGAACATCTTTGCATCATCCACAGGGCTGGAATAATGCAGTTTCTCTGACCCAGAGAATGTGAGCAGAAAATGAGCCAAACTCGCTTCGTCCAGATGCAATGGATGGTCCACAAGGCACGCTCGCACAAGCTCATGAAAGTGGACATCCAAAAACAGGGATCCACAGTATGACCCGGAGCGCAAGCAGACTTCGGTGATTTTGGGCATTCCCCAAGCACGGTCGATGTTGTAGGTAGCAATGTCCTACAGGATCTTGAGTGTGCCGAAAACGTGAATGGGTGATGACATACGATGGAACTACCACCAGCATTGCATATCATGAATTTCTGATCCATCAGAAAATTCATCAGAGCCACAGGATGAATGGCTGATGCCTGCGTCTCACTGTTCATCAAAGAAACCGTATACATGCTGAGTATGATAATAGGTAAGTCTTAAGAAATTACGGATCGTACGGTATGATATGTAGTCATTCCTCCCAATGTGTGTCTTGGGGTGTCTCTGGAACAATCAGGCCACTATTTCCGCATCCGTCAGCCAAGTACATTTGTCAATAACTGGACAATATTCACGCTTCGATAGCCACCTCCCTCAACAATAAATATTTGTGTGCATCCCATGATGCTGGGACAGCTGTACTTGAAATCAGAGGCAGGGTGTCGGAGTCTCTAGGGGTAACATACTTAGGTAAATCTCCACAAAGTCTAATGAGGATATTGAGAGAGGCATGTTGTGCCCATTTGAAATGTCCAATGCAGTGTTTCGAAGAATTTCTTCCTTAGCATACTGTGGAAAATTAGAGGCATCAAGGTCATATATAAGACTATATACCAGTTTACAAATACCGTCCATAAGGAGGAAAGGAAATCCACTACCACATCTGGAGGCAGTTTTCCGGCCTAAAATGTCATCAGAAGGAAACTATATTCCAAAATGGGGGCAACTCTCACCGGAAGTAATGTACTGATGGTGCTAGTTGCGGATTCTGGATCCAGCAACAACTTAAACCTATTATCAAAGTCAATTGGCCTCTCAAAATGTTTGGATGCAAGGCAACAGCTAACCATTCACAGCGAACCCATCCTATCCTCAGATTGACCTCCTTTGCCTCAAGGCCCCAAGTGTGAAGATTGCCTAGATCATCATACAGTAGGCATGTTGGGATTTTGCGTGAGGGATCGTTTGATCCCAGCCAAGAAACGATTGGAATCACTTTCCCATTGGTGGAAGTGGTGTACGACACAGCTGAATAGGTTGTCCCAAAATCAATAGAAACGAAAATTTTGATTTCCTGGGGCCGTGGGAGTTTTGGTAGCCACTTACTTGGGGCCCTCAGTGTTGGAGCTATGGTTGCCACAGTCAGGTTTTGGTCAGGTTTTGCCCAATTTGGGCAAAACCTAAACCTGACCAGGTTCCAAAATCACCCATGGGGGCAAAACCTGAACCTGACCTGAGGTTTGGTCTCATTCAGGTCAGGTTCAGGTTTAAACCTGGTTTAAACCTGAAACCTGAGGTATGAGGGAAGCCAACATTTTCAGGGGGTACTACAGAATATCTAGACCCTCTGCTCAAGTCTCTGCCTCTGCCACTCCCTTTACATCCTGCTTTAGATCCACATCTCCTTCCTAGCCCCCTTTCACTTCAATTTAAGCTCACACATCTTCTGGAGATGGTATTTAGTCACTACATTCTGTCATGTGACTTGTGATCTGCACCAATTACCTCATTTGATGGCCAAGTCATGTGACTTCTGACTCCAGAACTATAGTCACATGTGTAAATTGCCAGATTTGGTGCCAGAATAGTGGTCAATTTACATGGAATGGAACCTACACCCTACCTTTCAGGTTCAGGTTTAAACCTGGTTTCAGACCAGTTTTTGGATTCAGGGCAAGGGCAAAACCTGAACCTGACCTGAAGAAAATGAAATGAAACCTGACCCCAATGGAACCTGACCTGGGTCAGGTTCAGGTTTAAACTCAGGTTCCACAGGTTTAAACCTGAACTGCAGCATCCATAGTTGGAGCGAGCGGATATGGAAGCAACCAGATACGATGTCAGAGACAAGCGCGACCCCTAGGGGGCTATGCAAACAGCACCGACCTCAATTATCTAGGATCTTGTAGATAGGTTTCACCAGCGATCTTTTCCTTGCTGCCATCATTGGACTTTTACTTCATCCTTACCCCATATTTTACCCCATCTTATGTGTTTCTGTGCCTCATGTAAATAGTATAAAGGACGGGCTTGAGCCCACATAAATCTCAAGGACTTCTCTGTGTGTGTTCTTCCCGCCACCTGCTTAATTCACCTGGGCAACTCAAGTCTCGCTGATCCACCGAATTCATCCTCACCTGCTTAGTAATCAGGGGGAGTTGTTCTCACGCGAATACCATAACTCTCACTAGGTTATGGGCCCATCGCTGCTCTCTTAAAAGAAACACATTTACCCCCTATTTTTTCCATCACTAGAAAAGATCACTATGAGTGACGAATTCAAGATTCAGGTTACGAAATTGGCAGCAGACGGTATGAACTGGGTCACATACCGTGACCGGATTATGTGGGCCCTCGATGCGAAAGGGCTCCTTGAGCACCTTACGAGTGACGCAATTACATCAGACTATAGCGCTGCTGGTATGGTTGATGGACTTACGCTGGAGGCTCGATGGAAGAAGGACAAGGCCATGGTTAAACAACTTGTGGCCAGCTCGGTCCCCGATACAGTGTTCAGCCAGATTAAGGCTGGACTAAAAGCCAAGGAGGTCTGGGATCAGCTCCGGGCTTTATACAAAGGATGGTCGAAGTTAATTTTGGTCGACTTATGAAAGTGATTACAGAATACTCACTGCGGCGCAGATGACGATGTCCGTGCGCACTTCGACAAATTGTCCGATCTTAAAGAGCAGTTGGCAGCCATGGGCGCCACTATTCTGGATGAAGAATACGGAAACATTCTATTGGGATCACTCCCCGACTCATACGATAATATGATAAATTCGATTATGGCTGCCGCGGATCTCAGTGGCAAGTCTATTACGCTGACTCTGGTAATCTGCCTCATGACAGACAAGTATGACCAGCGAACCCTGAAGAAGGGGAAGTCCAAATCAAATAACGACGAGGCCTTCCATGCCAACGGGCAAAGGAAGAGCAAGAAGGATGTCAAGTGCTTCAATTGCCACCGAAAGGGACACTTCAAAGCAGACTGTTGGGTGAAAGGGGGAGGAAAGGAAGGCCAGGGACCCCATGGATCACTGAACTCTAGGACGGGTGCTAAGGAAAGCACCTCAGCAGCTGCACATGCCAACATTGAGGCATGGGCAACAATCGAGGCCATTGGACCACAGCCAGATATCACAGCAACAATGAATGAACAGATGAAATCCCCTGCTTATGCTGAAATATACGATTCAGGGGCCACCTGACACATGTCTCTGTATAAGGAGCAATTCATTAATTACCATCCTATCGACCCTCACCCAATCCTTGCAGCTAATAACTGAGTATTCCATGCTATTGGTGCCAGCAACTTAAAGATTCAAGTGCCGAATGACGGGAAATTCACCCCAGTCATCTTGTGCAATGCCCTCCATGCTCCAGAACTCGGATTAACGGTCATTTCAATAAACCAAATTACAAAAGCGGGTCACAAAGTCCTATTCAACGGAAACTTGTGCAAAATCAAAAACCTGAAAGGTGTCCTTATTGGATGCATCTCTGGCAGCGATAATGGCTTATACAAAGTCAAACACACTAATTTGGCAGCTACAATTGCATGTGAGACAGTGAAGCTCTCGGATCTTCACAGACAATTGGCCCATATTTCAGTCGATACAATATGCACACTTATCAAAAACAACGTTATCAAGGGCATCGACCTAATTGATGACATCAAGGATTTTTCCTGTGACTCCTGCAAGTATGCCAAGGCCACACAGAAGGCCATCAAGAAAGAGCAGACAGCCCCGCTTGCCTCCTCATTCAGCAAGGAAATTCATACAGACGTTTGGGGGCCATCACCCCTAAATTCCTTAGGCAGGCACTCATATTACATCACGTTTACAGATGACGCCATGAGATATACAAAGCTTCAACTATTATGTATGAAGGATGAGGCACTTGATGCCTACAAAGACTTCGCAGCTTGGGCGAAGACACAGCACGGAGTCCAAATTAAACGGCTTCAATCTGACCACGGAGGTGAATACACAAGTCATGCATTCATGAAGTTTCTAGGGGATCAGGGCACAGAGCGCCGATTAACCACCCACGATACTCCCCAGCACAACGGAGTTGCTGAATCACTGAATTGGCGGATTCTCGAATGAACTCATGCTATGTTACATCAATCCCAATTGTCAAAAAATCTCTGGGGCGAGGCTGTGAATTGGGCCATCTGGCTCAAAAACTGTACCTCTACACATGTCTTAGGCCACATGACGCCACTCGAATGGCTTACGAAGGAAAAGCCGAACCTTGCGAATATCCCTATTTGGGGCCAACAAGTCTGGGTTCATAATGACTCCGGATCAAAACTCAATGAACGCACAAATGAGGCCTTCTGGGTGGGCTATGATAATGATAGCCCACATGCTCATAGGGTTTACTGGAAGGGAAGGAACAAAATTTCCGTCGAACGTAACATAAAATTCACTACCTTGACAATTGACATTTCTGTCGATCCCCCAGTTACGAGCTCAAGGCCATGGATAGATTCCCTGCCAACCAACAACAACTCTCCAGATCCCAAAGACTCAGATGATGACAAAACCCTAAATTCTAGGCCAACTACCCCCACCGAACCCCCTCCTATGCCAGAACAGACCCCACCCACTGAACCTGAACGACACTCCACACGTGTCCCCAAACCATCTCAATATGTGCAATGCCTCGCACAGGGTGAAGGGACAGTTCATGGATACACACACAAATCTGACTCTCAGATCCCCGGCGTCAGGGGGAGTGGTGATAATATCAGCAAGAATTCAGCATCTCTCCTAAATGACACCATCTATCATATAGAATTTAACAACGCGGCTTTCGTGACCATTCAAGATATAGACGGAGATCCAAAATCCCTGGAAGAGGCCAAGTCACGAATGGATTGGCCATGATGGAAACAAGCTATAGATATCGAGCTCAAGACCGTCGAAGATGCTGGAACTTGGGAAGAAGTCCCAAGACCACCCAACAAAAACATCATCGATTGTAAACTTGTCTTCAAAATCAAACAGAAAGCTGATGGCACCATTCTAAAATACAAGGCACGTCTAGTTGCCTGTGGTTTTACTCAAATCTTTGGAGTTGACTACTACGAAACGTATTCCCCTGTCACGCAACTTGCAAGTTTTCAAACGATTATCGCACTCACTGCATGAAATGATTGGGATATCGACTCTTTCAATTTCAATGGTGCATACCTCAATGGTGAACTCGACGAAAACGAAGAAATCTATATGCATTTTCCCCCCGAGTATAAACCCCAGGGAAAAGACACAATTCTACAACTACGGAAGACCCTATATGGTCTCAAACAGGCTGGGCAACACTGGTATGATTCCCTTTCACGCACCCTTAATGATCTTGGTTTCAGGGCTAGCCACACCGATCCGGGTGTGTTCCATACCCAAGTGAATGGGGAGGAGCTTATTCTCGCAATCCATGTGGACAATTGCACATTTACGGGCCCGTTGAGGGCATTACTTGACAAATACAAGCAGAAGATTAACAACAAATACCCAATTACCAACTTAGGGCCACTTCACTGGCTACTTGGCATTAAAATCGAACGGGACCACGAATTACGAATGATCCAATTATCACAAAAGTCATACATTGATTCAATTGTAGCCCGGTTCTCTTTGGGTGACTCGAAATTCGTAAATACGCCAATGGAACCCGGGGCCACACTCACAAAAGAGGATCCCATGATGAATCCTGAAGAAATTGAATGGATGAAGAAGACCCCATATCGCAAGGCCATAGGAAGCCTCATGTACGCATCTGTGGCCACAAGGCCAGACATTACCTTTGCGGTATCAACACTATTGCGATTTCTTGACCAGCCGGGACCTATGCATTGGGAAATGGCAAAGCGAGCTATACGGTACCTATCAGGCACGAAAGATATCAGCCTAATGTACGGATTGAAAAGTCACAACTTACTCGGGTATATGGATGCGGACGGAGCAATGCAGGAACATTGCCACGCGATTACAGGGTATGCTTACCTGATCGACGGAGGAACGGTCTCCTGGAGCTCCCAAAAACAGGAGCTAATTATGCTATCAACAGCCAAGGCAGAATACGTCGCCGCAATGCAGGCTGCCAAAGAAGGCATTTGGCTGCAGAGCCTCATTGCCGAGTTGTTTCACACTCAACTCAAGGCCACAACCCTGTATTGCGATAACCAGGCTGCATTAAAGCTCTCAATGGGCGATAACTATCACGCCCGAACAAAACATATCGACATCCATTTTCATTTTATCCATGAGACAATTAAAGACGGTATTTTCAACCTGGTATATTGTCCCACAGAGACTATGATGGCCGACATTTTAACAAAAGCCCTCGGGGCTGCGAAACTGGACTATCACATGACTAGACTCGGGTTATATCGCGCTTGAGGGGGAGTGTTGGAGCGAGCGGATACGGAAGCGACTGGATACGATGTCAGAGACAAGCGCGACCCCTAGGGGCTATGCAAACAGCACTGACCTCAATTATCTAGGATCTTGTAGATAGGTTTCACCAGCGATCTTTTCCTTGCTGCCATCATTGGACTTTTACTTCATCCTTACCCCATATTTTACCCCATCTTATGTGTTTCTGTGCCTCATGTAAATAGTATAAAGGATGGGCTTGAGCCCACATAAATCTCAAGGACTTCTCTGTGTGTGTTCTTCCCGCCACCTGCTTAATTCACCTGGGCGACTCAAGTCTCGCTGATCCACCGAATTCGTCCTCACCTGCTTAGTAATCAGGGGGAGTTGTTCTCGCGCGAATACCATAACTCTCACTACTCGGGAGGTAACTAGAGCCCATCTGATCAAAAGCTGAAGTGTGCACACCAGTCACATCAATGGGATTGAAATCACCACGCTCCCCTGGACTAGGCGAGTACCGTCGTTCTAAAAAATGGCCAGGCACAGCAGACTGCGGTGGAGAGGACCCAACCAAGCGGTCTGTTGGGATCCTTTTCCTTTGAATACGTTTGAGAGGTGGTAGTCTCCCTGTTAAATACAGATGTTTGGATTCTCCTTTCAAAACAAAACAAGCGGCGCGTACACTTGTTGACCTTGTCATAGATCAACCTGGCAGGGTATGGCCGCTGTGGCTTAGGAAGGGGGAGAGCAGCCTTCATGGGTGCCTTACGCCTCTCAGTCGGATTTTTGATGGCATGACTGGATTCTTTGGCCTGCGACCCAGCAAGGCGGAAGTACTCTGTCCCCAGGTCGGAATAGGCGCTTATAGAAGGGGACTCCTCGGGCGCTTTTAAGGGGTGGTTGACATAATCCTGTTCGACGGGGAGGGATGCGAAACTAGCCGACCACTCCGGAAGCAAGGGGTTTGGGAATTCAAGACTTGGGATAGTAGGAGGAGGCTCTGACCTATAAGGCACCCGTCAATAGTGTCGTCAATGCTCAGTCCGGATGTCAGGGCAATGAACAGACTAACGGCCACATGTCCATACGCTTTTTTATCTGCGCCTTTAGCTCTGGAGCAAGTGACAAAGAAAATCTGCTTGGAGCACCGACGACATTCACCCCTCGACCCATGGAAACAAGATTCTCGTATATGACCGCACAAAAAAAGTAACAATTCTCCTGGAATGGCCGCATCAGTCAAGGTTGGAGAAACGTACTGGGACATGTGCACCGAGTATAACTTATAATCTGGGGAATCTTCCATCAGGATAGTTAAGAGATTACCCAGCCTTTGCAGAAGTGGTGGGATCGCGAATTCAGTTTCAACTTGAACTTGACTTCGTGACGCATCAAACAGGCGCGAGACATAGGAACAGATTCTCACCTAATATATGGGCGCGGTATTAGAGCCAGAAGAGGCTATCAAGACATGGTTCACATTGGTACACGAGACTACTCACAGTATCGCCCGACGGCACAGGGGAGAATACGGCATTCACGGCCCTGGCGTTCTCGTGGACTCGACGGTCAAGACGCAGCCATACGGTCTTCCCATCGTCGGGTCGTTCGACTTTCAGGAGCAAGAACTCATGCTTAACCCCATCCTGATTTTTGCACCATCTCAGGCGAGTGATGGGAGTCGGAGGAGTGAACTCGATGTAAGAGCACAGATCAGGGATGTTATACGTCCCAAGACGACGCCATGAGTGCGTAAATAAGTTTGATCGCACCGATGGTGTGGACAAGTTGAGTGCGTTATAGAGGGAAGAGAGTAAGGAAGAACGGCGGCGGTCTGCTCCCTGTGGGGAACCCCCCCGTGTGGAGCGGGACTGTTCCCAAAAGTGAAAGCAAGTGAGATCCTATCAACGCGTACGGGTGAGAAAGATGTACGTTCGAGCTCCATAGGGTCTTCATAGAAGCGCGGGGAGAACCTAGCAGGGATCCCTCAGGATATTGGCAGATTCATACACCTCTTCAAGCATCTGGGGTGGGGCCTCGCTCATCTTGGCTTCTCGCTCTGAGCAAAGGCGTTTATAACACTAAGGGTGTGGAGAGTGCACTGACTGCACCCTTTACAAGAGATAAAGAGAAGTGAGAAGTGCTCGGCACAGCTATAACCAATCAGAAGATATTCCAAACAGAGCCTTTTCAAGGCATCCTCGACGCCCAATTCAGTTCTCATGCTTGGCGCGCGCAGAAGCAGGGGCACAATTCAGTTACGTAAGTGGTCAGAAAAATGCAATGTCCCCCCATCGACGCGAACACATTCTCCAATGTTTGAGCACACTATATCTCAATATGGAATCGTCTTCTCAATCTACATCCATCTCAACTGATACCCCTTCGATGGACCTTCCACCTGCCATCGAAAATTAGCGTCTCATTCACCAGTGCCTACACCATTTCCAATCTCCGTGCATACATTGACCGGACTCCTACCGCTCACATCAACCTCTCAAAGCGGTGCAAGGAAATGACAGGGGTTCCTCACGAATTCTTGCTTCTGCACGCAGAAGGCCCGCAAACCAAGCGGTTTTGGCTGCGTATTGAAAGGCGTCTGCGGTGAAATGCAACACTCGCCCGCCTATCTCTTCGAGATCCCCGGCCGACGACACTGTGAGCATGCTCATTGTGCATAGGTTTATTGAAGCCACCCCAGCTGACGAGGTGTTTGTCTATGCAGGCAGAAGTGAGCGCGGGTCGTCACACTCTGTTCAAATCGAAAAACGAGGTCATAGTTGAAACTTATTTTAAACATCCGTCGCCTTCGCACACCCTTAATGTCCTTCTGTCCATCCCATGGGAAGAGTTCCCTGCATACATGCCGTGACCGGTGCGTATCTGCCTTGACTTGGAGGGAAATCTATTGATTCTATTCACAGAATCGTCTCTAGCAAAATCGTTCCTTCTTTTATGCGGTTGCGTACAAGCATCTATCTTCCATCGAGAGAGGGGTGAACCTCCGACTTTCCTGCTAACTTGGCCATGTCCCCTGTTCCGAATGTCACAGCAGCCATCAATCGCGTGAAAGACTCTTGGGTCTTTATCGGCTTGGCCAAATTATTGATGGCTGTTTTGGTGTGTCCCCCTCTTTGTGGTTCGAATTCGACTTTCTGATCTAGCAGTCCCACGGCCTCCTCCCGAGGGGACCTCTCGCGAGGGCGGACGTCCGGCCGAGTGTTCAGTCGCCAGTATCCTCAAGTTGGGATGAGCTATCTGCACTCGGCATGTCTCTTCTTCTTGCGGTCCATGCGGTTTATGACTCCAGCTGGGAAGGCGGTGTCGTGGTCATGTCTCTTAGGCACTCCAGTCGGAGTGTTCCCCGAAATTCTGTCATGGTTGGATAAGGTCGATGATATCGTGTCCCTAATACTGGCTCCATGGACCCGCCGGAACCGGCCACTCTATGATTGTTCCAACTGTGGTCGAAAGAACGGCGAACAGGGCCATGCTTGGTGGGACTTTTTTTTCAGTCGGGCCTTGGTGATCGCCTTGTGCGCGGGCCGTCACTAATCTTTCCCACCTGCAAACAGACAATCGGTGATATGACCCTCGACACCTCCCGTCCGTTTCGGCTGATGACACGCCGTGTCGCCACTTCTCGTTAACGACGACTGGTAGCCCCTAACGAATCCGGTTAATCGGGAAGACTTCTTGCAATAGCACCGGATCCCTGGCACTTGGCTGTGACACTCCAACCTGTTGAATACAGATTGTTTGCTCCACGGGATGTCGGCGTCTCCTGCCTTCATCTGGCGGTCCAAAACACTGAGCAAGGCTGTATGACAATAGATCCACAGGCATGACTGGAGTTTCCCGCATCAAAAGGGGCGACTCACTATTCTCCTTGCCTCGTGTATCGCGTGCGGAACACGGAGATGTGGCAGTTATGCAAGCGCTAGAGATGTTCTAGATGAAGATAACTTTGTGGTGGTTTGAGGCCATGAGTCGCATTGGCAGTGTCCCTATTGCCGCTGGAAGCATCAACGCGGTTTTTCGATGGGCGGTAAGTACACCCCTCTTTGATGTTGCTGTGTATCGTTTCAAGATTCCGCCACCCAACGGCTGCACTGGCAATATTGTCCGATGCGCACTGTTTCATTCTTGCCCACGCAGAAACCATCGGAGCCTATGCACTACACGTATATTACCGTTCACCCCTCGCGGCACCACCCCCATAAAACCTATTCTCATCGAGAAATATAGTCGATTGTCGTCCTTGAAGGCGTGGAGTCTCGCTGGCCCCTCTGCTTGAGCATTGATTGATCATTCTAATTGGGTCAATTACGTGGCGTCTTCTCCCGACGGGTTGCAGCTGGCCTCGTGCTCGAATGATTGCACGGTGCAATTGTGGAATGCGGAGTCGGGCTCGCGGATTCTGTCCCTTGAAGATCATTCTGGTGTGGTCAAGTCTATTGCATTCTCCCCTGGAGGCGTACGGCTGGCTTCATGCTCGGATGATCGCACAGTGCGGTTGTGGGACACCGTATCGGCTGCCCACATTCTGACACTGGACGGCCATTCTGGTGGCGTAAAGTCTATTGCTTTCTCTCTCAATGTGTCACAGCTAGCCTCGTGCTCGGATGATGGAGCTGTACGATGGTGGGACGCCATGTCCGGTGCACCCATTGCCATTCTGCAATGCCATGCCGATGAGATCTATTGTACTGCATTCTCTCCCGGTGGGCTGTGACTGGGCGCATGATTGAACCCTCCAATTGTGGCAGGTTGTACCGCCAGCATGTATCGCTGCCTTGGAAGGCCATTCTGGCAGGGTTCGGTCAGTTGTGTTCTCTCCCGATGGGTTGTGGCTGGCCTCGTGCTCGGATGACTCTACAATATGGCTGTGGAATGCTCTGTCGGGCGCGCCCATTGTAACACTGGAAGGTCATTCTGATTGGGTCAACTCAATAGCATTCTCTCCCAGGGGGTTGAAGCTGGCCTCTTGCTCTTATGATTGTACAGTGCGGATATGGGATGTCCCATCAGGTGCACACGTTGGAACACTGGAAGGCCACAGTGACTAGGTCAAACCCGTCGCATTTTCCCCCGATGGGTTGCGGCTGGCCTCATGCTCCGACGATGGTGCAGTGCGATTGTGGACACTATGTTAGCCTGGCATGCTGTAACGCTGGAATGCCATTCTAGCAGAGTCAAGTCCATTGCGCTCTCTCCTGACGGGCGGCGGCTGGCATCTACGGGATCTGATTTCGGGCGCACAAATTAAGACACTAGAAGGCCATTCCGACTGGGTGAATTCAGTTGTGTTCTCCCTTGATGGGCTGCGATTAGCCTCCTGCTCAGATGATGGGCCAGTGCGATTGTGGGATGCCATGTCGGGCACGTCCATCATGATGCTGGAAGGTCATCCTGACTGGGTCAATTCCCTTGCATTCTCTCCTGATGGGTTGCAGCTAGCCTCGGGCTGTCATGATGGAACAGTGAGGCTGTGCGATGCCCTGTTGGGGGCGCACAATGCGACACTAAAAGGTCATTCGAAGTCGGTTATGTCAGTTATACTCTCGCTCGACGGGTTGCGTTTGGCATCCTGCTCGGAGGACCGCGAAGGGCATTTGTGGGACACCGTATTGCGTACAATCATTGCACAATTAAACCGTACAAACGACACTCTTTTTGCTGAATTTTCTATTGGTGGGCATTACATGCTATTAACGCGACGTTCCTAGGTGACCCAGCTTTCCTTCTATTTCTTAGACTCTGAATCTCCAATGATCCACACACGCGCTGCAGGCCTGGTCCCACAGGTTCAATTCGTTGATCGGTGGATAGAAATATCTCCCACTCGAGACTCGGTTTGAAAGGATCTGCCGCTTACACAGCCACTACTCAAATCGACTCTCGGACCGACGGATTGCGTTCGGATGTACAAATACAAATGGCCACGTTTTAATATTGAGTACTGCAGGGCTGATCGTGGAATATAGTACGACCCAAAGTTATTTACACTATAGTATGTGTGGTCGGCATGACTTCCATGCCTTCGGCTATTAGCTGCACCGTTCTAACATCCTCATCTCTACTTATCAAGTCCACAAAATTCCTGGATTCGGTGTGTGGGACGGGGGTTCCAAGTGAAGTGAAAGCCTGCAACTTCAGTTGACACCCAAGCAACCAAATGAGGGCCGTTCGTAATCAAATCGCTGGATTAAAACAAGAGATGGAAGTAAATGTAGGATGCATAGAGAGTGACACATACAAGGAATGTCTAGAGTAAACAGCCACTCAAATCAGGACATCGAAGATCACACTTCCACACTCATGTCCATCATATAAGAGTACCCCACGAACCTCTGTCAAACAAAAATCAGCTTGTTATTAAGATGGAGAAAAAAAGCTAGCTCTTGCCAGCACCATCCAACTGCACCGCAAGTTCGAAGTCTATTGTAATCCCGAAATGTCAGTTTTGAATCAAAATCCAGCACGGTTAAAATACCAGTGTAAAAACCTCCAGGAGCATTGCTCGCATTCTGCTGGAAACCGGGGAGTAAACCAAGGTCAACGGTCCACTGACAGAGTTCCGAGGTTCTGCCTTCGTCAGTGTACCGTACGATCTTATCAGAATCTGAGGTATGAATTGTCGCGACGAAGTTTCGGTCTATCGACTTAACCGTCAGATTTCAGTGGGACCTCCGAGGGGGGTACCAGATGGGACGCGCCTAGTAGTGTTGCTGAAAATTTGCAGAATGTGGTCTTAATCATCTGACCTTTCCGCAAGATCGAACCCTTGGATACTAGATATTGTAACCTGAGCTCAAGCGCGTGAGCCATATTATTGGCACCGGGAGAAGAACCTGGTCTTACCGATTCTCGCAGATGTCGAACCCAATATCATTCTTCTTGATATATGCTGGCCGCCTCCGCCAATCTTCTGGCTCCGCGGGAAGTTGCACATGTATGATATAACTCTTCGGAGCAATGATCGAAGAAACAAGCGGGGGACGCGCGAGGCCATATTGAGCAGCACCACGGCAGGTCGCCGTATCCGCATCTGAAGGACGTGCTATGACTTTGATGCGGGAGCCAAAGGTTTCCTAGGATAGTGGGATGAGCAATTGCATCAACTGCAGCCAAAGACACTTACGTCGACACGCTTGAACAGATACTCGCTGCCCGAGAAACCACCCACAAGGAGAAGCGCATCAATGCGCACTCTCCGGATCTGTTCTTCAATAAGCTTGAGGACCTTTAGAGTGCGATACGAAACAAGATCATGCGAAGAGTTTAGGGGCATCAAAAATTTTGGAATGCGTTACCTGCTCCACCACGGGGTCGAAAACCTCACGACGTAAGAGGTATCCTGGAATCCCCAAATTGCCGTTGATAAGACCCACAGCGGGGTCGTCTAAACTCACATGAGTCAAGTCCGCACGCAAAGAGTTCTAACCGCGTGAATAAAGAACTGACCCAGATCCTCGGGATTAAGGCAAGTGAAGTGGAATATATTTGAATCATCGCTTTCTCCCATATACGTGAGCTTATCTGTCTCAGAAAAAGTATGCATAAAGTAAGCTAAACTAGCAGGATCAAGGTGGGCCGGGTGGTTTGCGAGAAGATTGCGAACGAGCTCCCTGAATCGTAGATCAAGGAAAAGGGAGCCACAATTGGAGCCCGAATGCGCACACACTTCCGCAATCTCAAGGTTGGTAAGGGAACCAATGATTTTATAAACCGCCAAATCCTGCAGACAAATTCGATGAGGTGAAATGCATTCCAAATCACGAGATGGAACGAAACGCACAACAGTACCACCTCCAGCGTCACAAATCATGAAGTTCTGGCTGGGTCTGAGTTGGTGCAAATTTGTTAAATGTGCACAGTGCACAGCTGCAGCCTCCGACTCTCTGATTATATGGTCACGCATCAGGTCCAAATGAAAACATTTAGATGAATATTACGAGCGAACGTGATAATGTGCAGTCGGTCGGGCCAGTCACAGTCATCTGCAAATGCAGAACTAACCAAACCCCTGGAAAGAAGCAAGCATGCTCTCAGTAAGTATCAAAATCCCACCCTTGTCACCTACGCCGAAAGAGCAGCATCACGCATGATTTGGCAGCCACGGGCACCCCAAGCAGCCGGGACGGCTATGGGGAGATCGTACATTCAATGGCAAGACATGCATGAAATGAAGCAACCCACTCAGCCATACATCAGCAGCATCTGGAGTATGGTGGTCACAAGTCAGAGGAATCCATGCCATCCTAGAAGTAAGGGCACGTACTTAGATCTGCGACGACCCCAATTTTGCGGGCAATCTGCGCTTTAGCGCACTGGAGAAAACATAGTGAGACCCGCGCCATTAACGCTCAAATGAATGATGCTCACGTCCCACATGCACGCGAGGAAGTCAATGATCAGGTCAATGACCCGTTTTCCAGGGGGGAGTTTTGGCAGATGAAGATCAACGGCCTCGCCATCTCGAAGGGCCGTCGGATCTAATAATTTAAACCTTCCTGGAGTATTGATCTTCTTATCCCAGAGAAAGAAGAAGAATGCTCACCATTCACAACGTGTAGTCCCAGGCCTAGGACTTGAATTATTTGCATGAAGACCCCAGGCGAGCACACGGCCCATGCCATCGTACACCAAGCAAGTCGGGATCTTGCTGAAATTCCCGCTCGCACCGGGCCAGGAAAGAATCTGCTGTACCTTGCCTGATGCGACACGTGCAGAACCATACGCTACGCCAGAAAATGTGGCGCCAAAGTCGATCGAAACAGACATCCTACCTTCGTCCGAGGACGCACGACTGGGTTCCGGAGAGTTGGAGACATGTTGGACGTGCGTGCTTGAACTTGAGAAGCTAGAGTTGCGGGACAAAGACGCAGAGGGCGACATTGACATGGATCGCATGGAGCCTGGATGATCATGCGAGTGCACGGGGCTAGGCCACAGAACATTTGGATCAAGGAAAGGCGTGTATGCTCCTGGATTGCTGTCCCCGTTGATTGCGGAGTGTGCAGTGTTCAGACCATTCAAATTTGAGCTACTAAAAAACAACGGTTGCTCGTAGGGGCTCTGATTCGCATCAAGGGAAGTTTTAGAGTGTATCTGCGCAGGAGAGGGCGACTGCAAAGGTGTCGACGGCGGTTGGTGATGCTGGGGAGGTGATTGGAGGCTAGGTTGCACAGAGGTGGCTAGCCGGCCATTATTACCATGAAAGTGAGGGTGGTTCGGAATCACTTCTTCCGGCTGCTGGACAACCGAGACCTCGTTCGGGTGGAGCTCGATGGGGGGAGTGGAAGTAGCCAGCCCCTCCGTCGGTAAGGAATCCTGGGGTCCGAGACTTGGGATATTAAGAGAGGGCTCTGGGCTACAAGGGAACCGTCAATAGTGACATCGATGGTCAGCCCAAATTAAGGGCAATGAACAGACTAACGGCCACATGCCCATACGCCTTTTTATTTGTGCCTTCAGCTGTGGAGCAAGCGACAGAGAAATTTTGCTCGGAACGCCGACGACATTCATCCCTTTACCCATGGAAACCAGATTCTCATATATGACCGCACAGAAAAAGTAACAATTCTCCTGAAATGGTCGTATCAGTCAACATTGGAGAAATGTAGCGAGACATACGCACCGAGTATAGCTTATAATCGGGAGAATCTTCCATCAGGATAGATAAAAGATCACCTAGCCTTTGCAGAAGTGGTGGGACCGTGAATTTTGTCTCAACTTGAACTTGGCTTCGTGACGCATCAAACAGGCGCGAGACATCAGCACAGAGCTTCGCCTAATAGATCGGCATGGGATTAGAAGCAAAGGACGTATAGAGATATGATTCACATCGGCATATGAGATTACTCACAGTATCGCCCGACGGAACAGAGGAGAATATGGATCTCAGGGCCCTGACGTTCTCGTGCACTCTACGCTCAAGACGTAGCCATACGGTGGTCTGATTGTCAGGCCGTTTGACTTCCAGGAGCAAGAACTCATGCTTAACTCCATCCTGATTTTTGCACCATTTCAGGTGAGTGATGTGAGTCGGAAGGGTGAACGCGATGTATGAGCATAGATCAGGGATATTATACGTCCCAAGACGATGCCATGAGTGCCTAAATAAGTCTGATCGCACCGATGGTGTGGACAAGTTGAGAGTGTGAAAGAGGGGAGAGATCAAGGAAGAATGGGGACGATCTGCCCCCTGTGAAGAACCCCGACCTATGGAGCGGGACTGTTCCCCAAACTGGAAGCAAGTGAGCGATCAGCCCATAGAAGCGAATTAAACGTGCCTTCGTGATCCGTCCTGTGTCTGTGGAAGTGCGGGGATCAACAAGAACGGATACCCTTGTGAGATCATGCACCTCCTCAACCATCTGAGGCAAGGTTTCGCTCGTCTAGGCTTCTCACTCTAAGCAAAGGCGTTAATAATACCAAGGGTGTAGAGAAAGTAAGTGAGATACTCTCGAAACCGAGCTTTCTCAAGCCTCGTAATTCTCATCCTTGGCGGAGGCACAGCACAACACAGCAAATTTGATTACGCAATATGACCGAAAATGCGTCGACCCAGACAGGAAACACGTACTGGTAAAATGTCCAATCGAGGATGGCCGAATGCGACACTCGCTGGGGGCCGCAAAGGGCATAGGCTGGCTGAGTTCCACAGTACAGTAAATTTGCAAAGCTAAGTATAACATAGAATAACCGAAGCACCCATTCTCAAGCCCGTTTATTCGTGCATATATGCATGTCCAAAAAGTATCATAGGGCAATCGATCTCGAATCCATAGCACGACAACGAAGATGCCGCTGGAGGGGGCGAAAACAAATTATTTAGGCCAGTGGTTACGTAATGAGAAAGTGAACCCCCTGTGAGGAAGTTGTGACTCTTGTGAGGACCGCCTTAGGCGCCTTATAGCTACCTACAGGGAGTCAGAAATGGTTTGAGAGACCATGATCGCGAATGTCTAGGAAAGCAATGAAACCAGCTAGCCAACCCATCAGAGATCCTTCGCACTGTCTGGGACCGCCTTCTCAGCCCATATCCACCTCAACTGATGCGCCTTCGATGGTGATTCCACATGCCATCATAAATTAGTGCGATCTCGTTCACCCACTCATGGTGGATCCCTAGCGCCTACACCATTTCCAATCTACGCGCATACGTTGACGGAGCTCACACCGCTCACATCAGCCTTTCAAATGGTGCAAGGAACTGACAGGGTCACCTCCAGAATTCTTACTTCCGCGAGAAGGCCCAAGCGTTTCTGGCTGCGTGTCAAAAGGCGTCGGCGGCGAAATGCAACACTCGCCCGTCTGATATCTTCGAGATCTCCGTCTGACGACACTGTGAGCATGCTCATTGTGCATAGATTTATTGAGGTCACTTTAGGTGAGGAGGTGGTTGGTTGTCTGTGCAGGCAGAGGTGTGTGCGAATCTCCACTCGTGTTCAAATCGAAAAGTGAGGTCATAGTTGAAACTGATTTCAGCCATCTGTTGTCTTCGCACACCCTTAATGTCCTTTTGTCCATCCTAAGGAAAGAGTTCCCTGCGTCCAAGCTATGCCGTGCGTATTTGTCTTGACTAGAGGGCAATCTATTGACAGAATCGTTTCCAGAAAAATTGTTTCTCCGTTCGTTCAGTCGTATGCAAGCATCTATCTTTCATCGGGAGGGGGTCAATACTTCCTCCGACTTTCCTAGCAAATCAGCCATGTCCCTTTCTCGGAACGTTACAGCAACCATCAATGGCATGAAGGTCTGTTAGTTTTTATCGGCTTGGCCAAATTGTTGACGACTGTTTTGGCGTGGCCCCCCGTCCCCCCTCTTTGTGGTTCAAATTCGCCTTCCCGATCTGACCAGTCCCCCGGCCTCCTGGAAAGGGGTCCTCCTAGACTTGCGAGGGCGGACGCCCCAGTGTTTTGTCACCAGTGTCTTCAAGTTGGGACGAGCTACCTGCACTTAGCATGTCCCTTCTTTGAGCCGTCCATGTGACATATAACTTCAGCAGGGAAGACGGCGTCGTGGTCATGTTTCCCAAGAACTCGAGTCGGAATGTTCACCGAAATTCGGTCAGGGTTAGAGAAGGTAGATGAAGCGTGCCCCCCAATATACTGGACCGGCCATTCTATGATTGTCACAACCGTGACCGAAATAGCGGCGAACAACGCCATGCTTGGTGGGAGTTTCTTTTTTTTTTCAGTCGACCTTCGGAGGTGATCACCTTTTGTGCGGGTCGTCACTCCACCCGCAAATGGCCACTATGATATGGTATTCGACACCTCCCGTTATCCGTCTCACCCGACAACACACTGTATAGCCACTTCTCGCTGACGACTTTGAACCCAGCAAACCCGTTTAATCGGGAAGACTTCTTTATGTCCATTCCTCTCCGATTCTCCCTCTATTGGTCTTTCAACCCAAGACTGGTTCTCTGAAGTCATTACTCATCTCACCAATGTGATCTTCGATCCAAATTTCGTTGTTATATACACACGCACACTCAACTCTCGCCGAGGCAATCCTCAAACAGTTCACCCCCGCCCGGCCCCCCGTAGAACATCCGTGACTCCGTGTCCAAGGTATGCGAAATCCATGTGTGGCTTAAGGCCTGATAGGGTCGATCTCTTTCATGTGTATGAGAAAATATCGAAGTCTTTCGCCGTTCGCAATGCCAGTGGCATTCCCAGTGCTGTATCGAAGAATTTCGCTCCTCCATGAGGCCAAGTCGGTACCTGGCAAACGAACAACCAACTAAATATTTGGTGAGTTGCGCCAGAATGTAAATCTTCTACTTCAGAGGGACACTGAGACATTTTGTTAACACTACCGCTGCTATACAGGAAACAATGAAGATACATTGTTGTAAGTGAAGAATACACAGTCTACACGTATCTGTACGTGTAGAAATAGGTAGTTCACACTAAAGAACTATAGAGATTTCAATTCCCAGATACCGGGTAACCTTAAACGCCCACGCCGTTTTTCATCGCAAAACCATACTACGTGCGCCTCTAAGATTCACAAAACAGGCTAAGTGAAGATGGGATTCCAGCACGTGGAGTCTACTCACTTTGACTCTCGACTTCGATACCAATCTTAAAAACTATATAAAGAGTTAGACTGCGAAGCGAAGTGAGCCACGAGGGATAATTACTTGTCTTGAAGTAATACCGAGAATTCTGGGCATTCTGCTTGAACAACGCTATATCACTAAGATCGATTTCCCAATCCAGAATATGTTCCAGATCGCCTCCATTCGTATCAGGCCATATTTCTGTAGAATCTGAGGCGTATATTCTTGCAATAAAAATGGAATCTAACCAGGCGATAAATTAGAGCGCCCAGGTCCAGGCGAATATTACACAGAAAGCGGTTCTTACCCGACGGATCATAGGACGTCTTTGTGAATTCTTGGAGGACTGGTTCTCCAGTTTTCAACGATGCGCCCTTGACCACTAAATACCGCGTTCTGGAACGAAGGGGGGTTCATTAGAGAGCTGACATGGGATGTACAATTATCCAAGTCTGGCACATACACGAAAACCCCGTTGAAATCATTCATCGTCTCATTAGTATTTCCTGAGTTCCAGTTGCGTCCAGGCCTGATCGCTAGATTGGGACCGATCCCAACGATATAACTCTTGGGTGCAATGATTGTCGGGGCTTCGATTGGTCGCTGCATGAGCCTTTCCGCCAGACCTGATTGCGCAGCTCCGAGGGATGCCGCTATATCGGGGCCCGGGGATTCACAATCCTATCTTGCATGCGCACATGGAATGTATCCTGCATTTATCGGAGCGTGACAAAAATGTAAGAGAAATCGAAAGACGCCATATTCGTACCCATATACGATCGAATAGATATGGGCTCGCAGAAAATTCGCCCACGAGAAAGAGGGCGTCCACTGAGTCCACTCTCTTCAATTGGGCTTCCAGAAAGCTAAGGACCTGAGAAATGCGGCATGAATTTCGAACAGGCCCAGATCTAGGTCCAAAAACCCTACCTCGGTGACAACGGGCTTAAATACTCGCACTCGGAGATCATTCGAAGGCACCACGAGTTGACCATTGGAAAACTCGTCATCGGAAAGATCAGTGCTGTCTATCGAGAAAGGATTCCGACGTTGGGCCGCGCAAATTCTATGGTATGATTAGTGTGGTATGATTAGACTTACAATAATCGAAAACATCGGGGCAGTCAAAAAGGAGGTCTCCCTCGTCCTGCTTTCCGGTAAACCGAAGTTTCCGTGAATACGTAAAAGCATCCATATAATACGCTAGATTCGTCTCGTTCAATTCGATACCTCGGGTTCTATGCCACTCTTCCAGATAAGCGCGGAAGTGGATGTCCAGGAAATGCAACCCACAGCTGGCACTCGAAGCACACAGCGGTGAAATATGGGTTACATTCCCCAAGACTTGGAAAATCACTGTGTCCTATCCAAGTATTCTTGAGTGCCTAATGGGTGAAAGAACAACGGAAAAGGACACACTACGGTATCACCCCCAGCATCACACAGCATGAAAGACTGCTTCGGCTTGAGCTCCACATCCCTCCAAAGGAGACAGCGCACAGCGCAGGCTTCTGGTTCACTGAGCACAGGAAATCCTGAATGAAAAGATCGTACCCAATGGGCAAGGCGTGACATACGATATAATATGTAACTGATTCCGACCACCTGCGCCTTTCTGGGAGCCCCGGGGCGCCGGCAAACCTCTGAATACAGAATATAAGCGAGGCGACTTGATAATCAATGCCGATGCTCACGCTGCATAGGCCGCATCTCGCATCATCTCGCCATTTCGCACATTCCAGGTCGCCGGGATGGCTGCGAATGGGACGTGTCAAACCATATCACACCGAGATAGACCCCATGAACCTCACAAAGCCAGACATCAGCGGATTCTACAATCTTACGTCATTACCCAAAGAACGTCGAGAGAAGGCACAGAGAACCAGGTGACATACCCAGGTCCTCCTCTGAATTACCGCGCTTGAGGATCTTTGGTTTTACGTGCTATATGGGGGAGATGGTCCTTACTATGGAGAAAATGACTGGAACGAGGAGCAAACGTACCCGCCAGAGCTCGCGCAGGTAGTCCGCCATAACATCGATCGGTTGTTTACCTAACTAAATATAAATTGTCGGCAGGATGAGGGGTGTTGATTTTGAAAGGTGTGACGCATACAGGGAGGATTCCCGGGATGAGATCTGAGCCGCCCGTAGGACCGAACAAAAGTTTGAATCTATTTTCAGGTGAGCATAAGCAGGGGATAAGAGAATGCAGATATAATCAAAGTACGTTTCGCAACGAATCCAACCCTCTGGAAGGCGGAAGCCCTGGGCCATGTGGCCCCACGCAGCGACACGGCCGTAGGTGTCGTAAACTAGGCAGGTAGGCACCTTGCGATTTGCCCCAGGCCATAGCATCTGCTCAATAGTGTGTGGCGAGATGCCATATGCGACTGCCACTCCAGAATGCGCAGTCCCAAAATTAATCCCCACGGAAATTCCCCCCCGACCGGGGGTAAGGTCTGGGCGAACTTCCGGATGACCTGGGCGCATATCTGACGCAGGGTCTATTCGAACAGACTTCATAGAACTAACAATTCCCGCCCTCTCTCTTAAGGGAGAACCGTAGGAAGGACCTAAACCTGCGGGAATATTTTTTCGAGTCCCTTGAAGACCATCCGGGCGAACATGTGGAGGGATATCTGGAATACCCGGGCGGACAGCATCCCCAGACTCAATAACGCTGGAGGGTCGATCGGAAGCTGAGATCTGATTATGGGGCGAAGGTTCATGTTCGATCCGGGGATCGAATGCCTCCTGGGAGGTGAGGAGATGGGGTCTGGGAGGGCCATCAGAAGGCTCTGAACTGTAAGGAGAGCAACAGTGCCATCAATGCTTGTCTAAATATAAACTCGATGAAGAGACTGACAAAGAACTGGCCATGCGCTTTTTGATCCTGGCCTTTGCCTTGGGAGCAAAAGAGTTGGAGAACTTACTCGGAGCGCCAGCGACGTTCACCCCATTACTCGCGGAAACGAGGGTCTCGTATATGACTGCACAGAAAAAATAACAGTTCTCCTGGTAAAGGTTACATCAATAGACGGTGTAGAAATGGAGAAGGAAATACGCGCTGAATATAGCTTGTAATCAGGAGACTCTTTCATCAGGGCGGATAGAAGAGTGCGTAGCGTTTCCAGAGGGAGTGGGATAGTGAATTCTGCCTCAACTCGAACTTCGCTTTGCGATGCGTTAAACAAGCGCAAGAAGTCATTGCCCAGCTTCACCTATCATCATTTCAACAAGTGATCCCCATGCACCGGCCCAAGTACTCACAGTATCGCCCGAGAGAACAGATGAGATGATGCAATTCGCGGCTATGGCGCTCTCGTGCGCCCTCCGCTCAAGACGCAACCATATGGTCCCGCCCTTTTCCGCTCTGTCCACTTTCAGGAGCAAGAACTCGTGTCTCAATCCATTTCGACCCTTGCACCATTTCAGGAGACTGATGCGGGCTGGGGGTGTGGATTTAATGTAGGAACATAGATCGGGAATGCTATATGAGCCAAGACGATTCCATGAATGGGTGAACAAATGCGACTGGACGGATGCTGGGCGCGAAGAGAGGCCGGAAAGACTGCGGGGACGCGGGGAGTGGTCGGGAGGACTGCGAGAACGTGATGCCTGACCTTTGATCGGGTACTGTGCAAGAAAATAGCCAAGTGAGATCCTACTGATTCACACAGGTTAAAAGCGTGCCTCGGCATCATCATCACTAGAACTTGAAGTGGTTCCCTTGAAAGTGCGGATCAACAAGGATGGATCATCTCATGCTATCAGCATGTTCATGCACCTCTTCGGGTCTGAGTTGCGAAAATTTTCTCATCTGGCTTGACGGTCGGAGCCTAAAGTTCAACAAGACTAAGAGAGTGGCGTATGAACTGGCTGGAAGACCCCAAGGAGAAAGGACGGGGTAGACGTGGAAACCAGGAGCATGTTACTCCGAAGACGATATCGTTTGAAGATACCCCCCACACCCGACCCGATTCCCATACACGGCGAAGCGCGCAAGCCCCTGGGCTGTGTGCACACAGCCCCGGGTCCAGTGGCTGGAAACGGGTGTATGGCAAGGACTATAGCTTGCCTCTGCTGGCCGAGGCCTCTATTCCACTCTTTTCTGTCTGCATTGCGACTTGTTTCCAGACAGACCCATCCCCCATAGCTCAAGCCAAAAAATGGGAGTGCCTCCCTTCGAGGGTCACAATATGCCAGGTGCCAGGCACGTGACACCATCGGAGCCAATCCCGATTTCCCACCTTCGGCAGAGCCTTTGTGTGGAACGTTGGTCTGGAATAGTCTTCTCAGTCTAACTGCAGCTCAACCGATATCTCTTCGACTTTCCCATGCCCTCATAAATTAGCGAGATTATGGATGCCCCGCGCGGGGTAGCGTTTCGAGTCTATGCGCATACATTGACCCCACCGCTCACATCAGCGTGTTAACATGGTACAAGGAGCTTCTTCACGAATTCCTACTTCTGCAACTAGGAGGCTGACCAATCAAGCGTTTTTGACTGCCTATCGAAAGGTATCCGTAGCGAAAACCAAAACACTCCGATATGATCTCTTCGAGATCCCTGTCCGACGACACTGTGGGCATGCTCATTTTGCGTGGATTTATTCCCCCTGAGCTGACGAGATGTTTGGATTGCCCCAGCCAGGCAAAACTGAGTAGGAATCTTCACTCTCCGCTCAAATCAAAAAGCGAGGTCATAGTTGAAACTGATTTCAGATATTCGTCGTCTTTGCATAGCCTTAATGTTCTCCTGTCCGTCCTAAGCGAAGAGCCTCCACATGCATGCTATGACCGGTGCGTGTTTGCCTTGACTTGGAGGGCACTCTAGTGTCGGAATCGTCTCTTGCAGCAAAAAATTTCTTTTGTTCGGTCATATACAAGTGTCTATCTTCCGTCGGAAGGGGGTTGAGTACTTCTAGCATTCCGATTAAATTAGCCACGTCTCTTGCTCCAAACGTTAGAGCAATATCGATCGCCGCGCGTGTTAGTTTCTATCGGCTTGGTCAAGTTCTTGATGGCTGTGTTGAAGCGTCCCTCTCTCTGTGGCTCGAATTCGCCTCCTTCCTGATCTGAGCGGGCTTCCGGCGTCCTGCCAAGGGAATCCCTCGCGAGGGTGGACGCCCCATCCTGTGTTCAGTCGCCAGTATCCTCAAGCGGGGAAGAACTATCTGCAGTTGGCATATCTCTTCTTCGGGCCGTGCATGTGGCGTATGAGTCCAGCAAGGAAGACCGCGTCATTGCCATGTCTCCCAGACACTCGAGTCGGAATGTTCACCGAAATTCCCTCATGGTTGGAGAAGGCAGCGTACCCCCAATATCCTGGCTCCACGGACCCACCGGAACTGGCCAGTCTATGATTACCAGAATTGTGTCCAACAGAGCGGCGAACAAGGCTATTCTTCATGGGAGGTTTTCTTTTTCTGCAGGTGATCACCCGTTGCGTGACCTGTCCCTCGTCTTTCCCGCCTACAGACAAACAATTTGTGATATGATCCTCGACACCTCCCGTTATCCATTTCGACTGATGACGCACCGTGTAGCCACTTCTCGTTAACGACGACTTGTACAGCGAACCCCGTTAATCGGGAAGGCTTCTTGCAACTGCACCGCATCGGGATCTTTGGTAGCTGGTTGAGGGACTCAATACAGATTGTTTGCACCAGGAAATGTCGCCGTCTCCTGCATTCATCAGGCAGTCCAAGACACTGCGCAAGACTCCATAAGAATAAATCCACCCCCACGAGTGGACTTCCCACATTAGATGGGCGGCGACTCACTATTCTCCGCGGCTCGAGAGCATCTGAGGGCAACAGGCGCAATATTTTAAAAGAAAGCTCACTCTCAGGGCAAGTTTGACATTTGCAACCCGCCATCGGCTATCAACCATCAAATGGTGGATCACCAGTGGAAAATAGCACCGACGAGTGTTTCTCAAAGAAACACGCTCCCATGGTGGGACAAGACGATGCCGTACACAAGACGGGGACTATAGTGAAGCACCGTTGCACTGCTAGAATATGACATATTCTGGTTGCTCTGAATCGACTATTCCTCCTTGAACCCTCTGCAGTCCGGAAGACATGCCCGCCAGTGCTCTCCCGATAAATTGACCGAAATTCGACAGATAAACAGGGTTGATCCCCCCCCCGTCCGTGTTGCCTCGTAGGTTTTGGAATAGATGGAGTCCGACACCCACCAGTCATAATGTGTGATGAGGAGCCCATCCCGATTTGGATGGGGCCTTTATGTTCATTCCTCCCCGATACTCACTTCGACCTTTCCAATTCAAGACCGCTTCTCTGAAGTCATTACTCATCTCACCAATGTGATCTTCGATCCAAATCTCGTGGTTATATACATACACGCACTCAACTCTCGCTGATGCAATCCTCAAACAGTTCACCCCTACCCGACCCCCGTAGAACATCCGTGAATCCGTGTCCAAGGTATGCGAAATCCATGTGTGGGCTTAAGGCCTGATAGGGTCGTTCTCTTTCATGTGCCTCAGAAAGTATCAAAGTCTTTCGCCGTTCGCAATGCCAGTGCCATTCCCAGTGCTGTATCGAAGAATTTCACTCATCCATGAGGCCAAGTCGGTACCTAGTAAACGAACAACCAACTGAATATCTGGTAAGTTGTGCCAGAGTGTGAATCTTCGACTTCAGAGGGACACTGAAACATTTTGTTAACACTACCGCTGTTATACATGAAACAATGAAGATACATTAAGTGAGGAATACACAGGCTACACGTATCTGTACGTGTAGAAGTTGGTAGTTCACACTAAAGAACTATAGAGATTTCAATTCCCAGATACCGGGTAACCTTAAACGCCCACGCCGTTTTCCATCACAAAACCATGCTACGTGCACGTCTGTAACATTCACAAAAGGACTCAGTGAAGATGCCATCCAGCGCGTGCAGTCTACTCACTTCCACTCTCGACTTCGATACCAATCTTAAAAGCTATGTAAACAATTAGACTACTAAGCGAAGTGAGCCACGAAGAACAATTTACTTGTCTTGAAGTGATACGGAGAATTCTGGAGATTTTGCTTGAACAACGCTATATCACCAAGATCGATATCCCAATCCAGAATATGTTCCAGATCGCCTCTACTCGTATCAGGCCATATTTCTGCAGAATCTGAGGCATATATTCTTGCAATAAAAAGAGAATCTAACCAGGCGATAAATGAGAACGTCCAAGTCCAGGCGAATACTACGCAGAAAGGGGTTCTTACCCGACGGATCATATGACGTCTTCGTGAATTCTCGGAGGACTGGTTCTCCCGTGTTCAACCATGCGCCCTTGACCACTAAATACCGCGTTCTTGAAGGCAGGGGCATCCATCAGAAAGGCGACAAGGGATGTACAACTATCCAAGTCTGGTACATACACGAAAACTCCGTTGAAGTCATTCATCGTCTCATTAGTATTCCCTGAGTTCCAGTTGCGCCCAGGCCTGATCGCTAGATTGGGACCGATCCCGACGATATAACTCTTGGGAGCAATGATTGCCGGAGCTCCGATTGGTCGTTCCATGAGACTTTCCGCAAAACCTGATTCCGCAGCTCCAAGGGATGCCGCTATATCCGGGTCTGGGGGATTCACAATCCTATCATGCATGCGCACGTGGACTGTATCCTGTATTTATCGAAACGTGACAAAAATATAAAGGAAATCGAAAGACGCCATGTCCATACCCATATACGATCAAAAAGATATGGGCTTGCAGACAATCCGCCCACGAGAAGGAGGACGTCCACTGAGTCCACTCTTTTTAATTGGGCTTCCAGAAAGCTGAGGACCTGAGAAATGCGGCATGAATTTTGGGCAGGCCCAGATCTAGGTCCAAAAATCCTACCTCATTGACAACGGGGTCAAATACTCGCTGTCGTAGATCATTCAAAGGCACCACGAGTTGACCATTGAAAAACTCATCGTCGGAAAGATCAGTGTTGTCTATCAAGAAAGAAGTCCAACGTTGGGCCGCGGAAATTCCAGGGTATGATCAGACTTACAATAATCGGAAACGTCAAAGCAGTCAAAAAGGAGGTCCCCCTCGTCCTGCTTTCCTGTAAACCCAAGTTTCTGTGAATACGTAAAAGTATCCATATAATACGCTAGATTCATCTCGCTCAATTCGATATTTCGAGTTCTATGCCACTCTTCCAGATAAGCACGGAAGTGAATGTCCAGGAAATGCGATCCACAGCTGGCACTCGAAGAAGCACACAGCTGTGAAGTATGGGTCACATTCCCTAAAACTTGGCAAATCACTGTATCCTGTACAAATATTCCTGATCACCTAATGGGAGAAAGAACAAAGGAAAAGGACGCACTACGGTATCACCCCCCGCATCGCACACCATAAAAGACTGGTCCGACTTGAGCTTGAGATCTTTCGAAAGGAAACAGTGCACAGCCACGGCCTCTGGTTCGCTGAGGACAGATATCCTGAATGAACAGATCAAACCCGAAGGACAAGGCGTGACATACGATATGATGTGTAACTGATCCCGACCATCTGCGTCTTTCTGGGAGCCCTGGGGCGCGACCAGACCACTGAATAAAGAATATAAGCGAGGCGACTCGATAATTAACGCTGATGCTCACGCTGCATAGGCCGCGTCCCGTATCATCTCGCTGTTTCGCACACCCCAGGTCGCCGGGATGGCTGCCAATGCGACGTGTTAAACCATATCCACACCGAGATAAACCCCAGGAACCTCACAAAGCCAGACATCAGCGGATTCTACAACCTTACATCATTACTCAAAGAACATGGAGGGAAGGCAGATGACATACCCAGGTCCTCCTCTGAATTACCACACTGGAGGATCCTTAGTTTTAGGTGCTATATGGAGGAGATGATCCTTACTGAGGAAAATATGGCTAGAAGGCAGAGCAAACATACCCGCCAAAGCTCAAGCAGGTAGTCGGTTATAACATCAATCGGTTGTTTGCCTAACTGAATATAAATTGTCAGCAACCCAGGTGGTGTTGATTTCGAAGTTTGTGACGCATACGGGAGGATTATCGGGACGAGATCTGAGGCACCCGTAGGATCCAACAAAAGTTTGAACCTATTTTTCAGGCGACGCATAAGCAGGGGATAAGACAAACGCAAATATAATCAAAGTACGGTTCGCAACGAATCCAACCCTCTGGAAGGCGGAACCCCTGGGCCGTATGGGCCCACCCAGCGACATGGCCCTTGGCGTCATAAACTAGGCAGGTGGGGACCTTGCGATTTGCCCCAGGCCATAGAATCTGCTCAGCCGAGTGTGGCGAAATGCCATATGCGACTGCGACTCCAGAATGCACAGTCCCGAGATTAATCCCCACGGAAATTCCCCCCGACTTGGCGTAAGGTCTGGGCGTAGTATCTCTGGGTGAACTTCCGGATCACTTGGGGGGCATATCTGACTCACGTTCTACTCGAGCGGACTTCATGAAGCGAACGATTCTCGCCTTCTTTCTTGAAGGAGACGTGTAGGAGGGACGTGAATCGGCGGTAATATTTTTTTGAGTCTCTTGAAGACCATCTTGGTGGACATGTGGAGGAATATCTGGAATGCCCGAGCCGACAGCACCCCCAGACCTAATAGCGCTGGAGGGTCGATCGGAAGCTGAGATCCAATTATAGGGCGAAGGTTCATGTGCGATGCGGGGATCAGGTGCCTCCTGGGAGGTGAGGAGAGGGCTCACGACCGGTCCTTCCGTCTCCCGGGAAACCAAGATCCTGGTCCGAGTCGGGAGCTGCCGATGGGGGTGGGAAGCGGAATATATGGGAACATTGGACTCTTGAGCCCGGGAAGACTATCAGGTGGCTCTGAACTATAAGGGGAGCAACAGTGCCATCAATACTTGAGTCTAAATATAAGCTCGGTGAAGAGACTGACGGAGAAGTAGTCATGCGCTTTTTGATTCTGGCCTTTGCCTTGGGACCAAAAGAGTTGGAAAACTTACTCGGAGCGCCAACGACGTTCACCCCATTGCCGGCGGCAATGAGATGCTCGTATATGACTGCACAGAAAAAATAACAGTTCTCCTGGTAAAGGTTATATCAATAGATGGCGTAAAAATGTAGAAGGAAATACGCGCTGAATATAGCTTGTAATCAGGTGACTCTTTCATCAGGATGGATAGAAGAGTGCGTAGCGTTTCCAGAGGGAGTGGATCAGTGAATTCTGTCTCAACTCGGACTTCGCTTTGCGATGCGTCAAACAAGCGCGAGAAATCGTTGCTCAGTTTCACCTATCATCATCGACACGGGGTTGATAGGGGGGAGAGTATTTCAACGAGAGATCCATGTACGGGTATAAGCACTTACAGTGTCGCCCGAGAGAACAGGTGAGATCATGCAATTCGCAGCCATAGCACTCTCGTGCACTCGACGCTCAAGACGCATCCATAGGGTCCCGCCACTTTCCGGTCTGTCCACCTTGAGGAGTAAGAACTCGTGTCTCAATCCATTCCGACCTTGGCACCATTTCAGGAGACTGATGGGGGCTGGAGGAGTGGATTCAATGTAGGAGCATAGATCGGGAATGCTGTACGAGCCAAGACGATTCCATGAATGGGTGAACAAATGCGACTGGAAGGTCGCTGCAGAGAAGTTGTGGGTGCGAAACCGTGAGGAGAGATCGGAAGGACTGCGAGGATGTGATAATGCCTGGTACTGTGCAAGAAATAGCCAGGTGAGATCCTCCTGATTCACACAGGCTAAAAAAACGTGCCTCGGGGTCATCATCACTAGAACTCGATGCGGTTCCCTTGAAAGTGTGGGATCAACAAGGATTGATCACCTCGTGCTATCAGCATAATCATGCACCTCTTCGTGTATCCGTTGCAGAGTTTGCCTCATCTCGGCTTGTTGCTCAGAGCCGAAAGGTCAACAAGACCAACAGAGTGGTATATGAACTGGCTAGAAGACCTCAAGGAGAAAGAACGAGGTAGGGAGACGTGGAAACCACAGATACAGGAAGTCAGAAGCTTGATACTCCGGAGACGAGATCGTTTGAAGATATCGTCCAGACCGACCCGATTTGCACGAAGCGCGGAAGCCATTGGACCTTGGGCTGTGTGCACACAGCCCAGGGTCCGGTGACTGGAAATGGATGTACTGTATGTGTGGGAATATAGCTTGCCGAGGTCGCTATCGCATTCTTTTCTGTCGTCACTGCGCTTTGTTTCTAGGCATGGTGTTGAGATACACGCTTGATTACATAATGTACATCTGTAGTGACCTACCTGTGCGTATTTCGAGCACTAGTACTGCGCTCTTCACATGACAGGCCCCGTAGCTCAAGGAGTTCTCTTCAGGCCCGTCTTCGAGGACAGTATGCTAGGCACGTGATACCATCGGATCCGCCCATCGCGATTTCCCAATCAAGTAGTGTAGTCGCCGAAAGTCGCCTCGAGCCGGACCGATCCCCATTTTCGAGTCGCTCCATCGGCTCGAGCACAAGTCGAGTCGGCGGAAGCCGTCCGGGAGCCGAGCACAAGCGGAGTCGAGCGGAGTCGCGGCAACACTACAATCAAGGCCTCATCGGTGTTGAAGCGGCTAAGCTGCCTTTTTCAGAGCCCTCCCAGCATGTCTCATTGCAGAATGTTGGTCTGGAATGGTCTGCTCAGTCTAGCCGCACCTCAACCAATGTCTATCCGACTTTCCCATGCCATCATACATTAGCGAGATCCCATTCAGCCACTCGTTGTGGATGGCCAGCGCCTACACCGTTTCCAATCTATGCGCACAGGTTAACCCACCGTCCGCACCAGCCCGTCAACATGGTACAAGGAGCTGACAGGGGGTTCCTCACGAATTCTTGCTTCTGCAACTAGAAGGCCCACAAGCCAAGCGGTTTTCGCTACGTATCGAAAGACATCCGTGGCGAAATGCAAAGGTCGCCCATGTGATCTCCTCGAGATTCCCGTCTCATGCCACTGTGAGCATGCTCATTGTGCATAGATTTATTCCGCCTGAGCTGAGGAGATGTTTGGGTTACCCATGCAGGAAAAACTGAGAGCGAATCTTCACCCTCCTCAAATCAAAAAGCGAGGTCACAGTGGATTCCGATATTCGTCGTCTTTGCACAACCCCAATGTTCTCCTGTTCATCCTAAGGGAGGAGTCCCCTACGTACTTGCTATTACCGGTGCTTGACTTAGAAGGTAATCTATTGACGGAATCGTCCCTCATAGCAAAATGATTTTATCTTTTGTTCGGCCACATACCAGCACCTATTTTCCATCGGGAGGGGATGAATACTACTGGCATTCCGATTTAATTACCCACGTCTCCTGCTCCAAACGTTGGAGCAATATCAATCGCCGCGTGAAGAACCGTGTGTTAGTTTCTATTAGCTTGGCCAAGTTCTTGATGGCTGCGTTGAAGCGTCCTCTCTCTGTGGTTCGAATTCGCCTCTTTCCTGATCTGAGCGGGCTTCCGGCTTCCTGCCAAGGGGATCTCTCGCGAGCGTGGACGCCCCATCCATTGTTCCGCCACCAGTATCCTCAAGTTGGGAAGGACTATCTGCACTTGGCATGTCTCTTCTTCGAGCCGTCTATGCGGCGTATGAGTCCAGCAAGGAAGGTCGCGTCATTGTCAGGCTCCAGTCGGAATGTTCACCGAAATTCGATTGGAGAAGGCAGTGTACCCCAATATCCTGGCTCCACGGACCCGCCGGAACTGGCTAGTCTATGATTACCGGAATTGTGTCAAAAAGAGCGGCGAACAAGGCTATTCTTCATGGGAGCTTTTCTTTTTCTCGAGGTGATCACCCGTTGCGTGACCTGTCCCTCGTTTTTCCCGCCTACAGACTAACAATTTGTAATATGATCCTCGACATCTCCCGTTATCCATTTCGACTGATGACGCACCGTGTAGCCACTTCTCGTTAAGGACGACTTGTACAGCGAACCCCGTTAATCGGGAAGGCTTCTTGCAACTGCACCGCATCGGCATCTTTGGTAGCTTGATGGGGGTGTCCAACCTGTTGGATACAGATTGTTTGCACCAGGAAATGTTACCGTCTCCTGCATTCATCACGCGGGTCCAAGACACTGAGCGAGAGTGTAGGACAATAGATCCTCAGGCACGACTAGAGTTTCCCCCGTCAGAAGGGGCCACTCACTCTTCTCCATACCTCAGGGCATCTAAGGGCAGCAGAAGGTGCAGGTGCGAAATTTTAAAAGAAAGCTCACTCTCAGGGCAAGTTTGACATTTGCCACCCACAATCGGCTACCAACAAACGGTGGATTATCACCGTGGGAAATAGGACACTGATGAGTGTTGCTCAAAGAACACGCCCCAAGAATGGGACAAGACGATGCGGTATGCAAAGCGGTGACTATAGTGAAGCACCGGTCGACTACTAGAATTTGGCACATCCTAGTTGCTCTGAATCCATTATTCTTTCCTGAACCCTCTGCGGTCCGGAAGACACCCGCTAGCGCATTCCTGATAAATTGGACAAAAAATATCCAGAGGCCGTCAGATAAAAAGGGTTGGTCGCCTACCATCCGCGTCGCCTCGCTGGTTCTTGGAATAGACAGAGCCCGACACCCAGGAGTTACAATGTGTGATGAGCTTGAGTACATCGTGATTTGGATGAGTCCTCTGCTCTCCCCTCCTCGCTGATACTCACTTCCTTTATCAGTCGTCCCAACCCAAGACCAGTTCTCTGCAGTCATTAGCCATCTCACCAATGTGATCCTCCATCCAAATTTCGTGGTTATATACACACACGCACTCAGCTCTTGCAGAGGCAGTCCTCAAACTGTTCATCTCACTCGGCCTCGTGAATTTCGTGTCAAAGGTATGCAAAAGATTTATGGGCTTAAGACCTGACAGGGTCATTCTCTTTCAAGTACCTCCGAAAGTCTCAAGGTCCACAATGCCAGAGGAATTCCCAGTGCTGTACCGAAGAATTTCGCTCATACATGAGGCCAAGTCAGTCTGACAAACCAATAATCGACTGAGTGTCTGGAGAGTTGCGCTAGAATATGTATCTTCTACTTCTGAGAGCAGTTTGTTAGCACTACCGTTGTTATACACGAAGCGATGAAGATACATTGAGTGAAGGGTGCACAGTCCGCACATAGTCCGTACATGTAGAAGGTTTCGGTTCACAGTAGGGTGTTGTAGAGATTTCAATTCCCAAGGATACCGGGTAGCCTTAAACGCTCACGCTGCTTTCCATCGCAAAACCATACTACGTGCGCCTCTGGAACATTCGCAGAACAGGCTAAGTGAGAGTGCCATCTAGCGTGTGGAGTCGACTCACCTTGACTATCAATTTCGATACCAATCTTAAAAACTAAATAAACAATTAGACAACTAAGCCAAGTGAGCTAAGAGGAATAATTACTTGTCTTGAAGTGATACGGAGAATTCTGGAGATTTTGCTTGAACAACGCTGTATCACCAAGGTCGATATGCCAATCCAGAATATGTTCCAGATCGCCTCTACTCGTATCAGGCCATATTTTTGTAGAATCTGAGGCGTATATTCTTGCAGTAAAAAGAGAATCTAACCAGGCGATAAATTAGAACGTCCAAGTCCAGGCGAATACTACACAGAAAGGGGTTCTTACCCGACGGATCATATGACGTCTTCGTGAATTCTCGGAGGACTGGTTCTCCCGTGTTCAACCATGCGCCCTTGACCACTAAATACCGCGTTCTTGAAGGCAGGGGCATCCATCAGAAAGGCGACAAGGGATGCACAATTATCCAAGTCTGGTACATACACGAAAACTCCGTTGAAGTCATTCATCGTCTCATTAGTATTTCCTGAGTTCTGGTTGCGTCCAGGCCTGATCGCTAGATTGGGACCGATCCCGACGATATAACTCTTGGGAGCAATGATTGCCGGAGCTCCGATTGGTCGTCCCATGAGACTTTCCGCAAAACCTGATTCCGCAGCTCCAAGGGATGCCGCTATATCCGGGTCCGGGGGATTCACAATCCTATCATGCATACGCACATGGAATGTATCCTGTATTTATCGAAACGTGACAAAAATATAAAGAAAATCGAAGGACGCCATATCCATACCCATATACGATTAAAAAGATATGGGCTTGCAGACAATCCGCCCACGAGAAGGAGGACGTCCACTGAGTCTACTCTTTTTAATTGGGCTTCCAGAAAGCTGAGGACCTGAGAAATGCGGCATGAATTTTGGACAGGCCCAGATCTAGGTACAAAAATCCTACCTGATTGACAACAGGGTCAAATACTTGCTGTCGTAGATCATTCAAAGGCACCACGAGTTGACCATTGAAAAACTCGTCATCGGAAAGATCAGTGTTGTCTATCAAAAAAGAAGTCCAACGTTGGGCCGCGGAAATTCCAGGGTATGATCAGACTTACAATAATCGAAAACGTCAAAGCAGTCAAAAAGGAGGTCCCCCTCGTCCTGCTTTCCTGTAAATCCAAGTTTCTGCGAATACGTAAAAGTATCCATATAATACGCTAGATTCATCTCGCTCAATTCGATATTTCGAGTTCTATGCCACTCTTCCAGATAAGCTCGGAAGTGAATGTCCAGGAAATGCGATCCACAGCTGGCGCTCGAAGAAGCACACAGCTGTGAAATATGGGTCACATTCCCTAAAACTTGGCAAATCACTGTATCCTGTACAAATATTCTTGATCACCTAATGGGAGAAAGAACAAAGGAAAAGGACGCACTACGGTATCACGCCCGGCATCGCACACCATAAAAGACTGGTCCGACTTGAGCTTGAGATCTTTCGAAAGGAAACAGTGCACAGCCACGGCCTCTGGTTCGCTGAGGACAGATATCCTGAATGAACAGATCATACCCAAAGGCAAGGCGTGACATACGATATGATGTGTAACTGATCCCGACCATCTGCATCTTTCTGGGAGCCCTGGGGCGCGACCAGACCACTGAATAAAGAATATAAACGAGGCGACTCGATAATTAACGCTGATGCTCACGCTGCATAGGCCGCGTCTCGTATCATCTTGCCGTTTCGCACGCTCAAGGTCGCCGGATGGCTGCGAATGCGAGGTGTCAAACCATATCCATACCGAGATAGGCCCCAGGAACCTCACAAAGCCAGATATCAGCGGATTCTACAACCTCATGTCGTTACTAAAACAACATCGAGACAAGGCACGGGAACCAGATGACATACCCAGGTCCTCCTTTGAATAACCACACTCGAGGATCCTTGATTTTGCGTCCTATATGGGGAAGACGATCCTTACTGAGGAAAAAATTACTAGAACAAGGAGCAAACATACCAGCCAAAGTTCGCGCAGGTAATCGGTAATAACATCGATCGGCAGTTTACCTAACTGAATATGTATTGTCAGCGACACGAGCGGTGTTGATTTGGAAGCGTTTGATGCGTACGGGAAGGATTTCCTGGATGAGGTGCGACTCTCCCGTAGGACCAAACAAAAGTTTGAACCTATTTTTCAGGTGAGCACACGCAGGTGATTAGACAATGTAAAGATAATCATCAAAGTACGTTTCGCAACGAATCCAACCCCTTGCAAGGCGGACAACCTGGGCCGCATGGGCCCACGCAACGACATGGCCCTCGGCGTCATAAACTAGGCAGTTAGGTAGCTCACGATTTGCCCAGGCCATAGAATCTGCTCAACCCTGTGTGGCGAGATGCCATATGCGACTGCGACTCCAGAATGCACAGTCCCAAAATTAATCCCACAGAAATTCCCTCCGACCAGGCGTAAGGTCTGGGCGTAGTGTCTCCGGGCGAACTTCCGGATGACTTGGGCGCGTGTCTGACTCAGGATCCACTCGAGCAGTGTTCATGAAACGAACAATTCCCGCCCTCTTCCTTAAGGGAAAATCGTACAAAGGACGTGAATCTGAGGGAATATTTTTTCGAGTCTCTTGAAGACCACCTGGGCGAACATGTGGAGGAATATCTGGAATGCCCGGGCTGACAGCATCCCCAGACCTAATAACGCTGGAGGGTCGATCGGAAGCTGAGAGCTGATTATAGGGCGAAGTGTCATGTTTGATCCGGGGATCCAGTGCCTCCTGGGAGGTGAGATGGCTCGCGACCGTTTGTTCCGTCTGCCGGGCAACCAAGACCCTGGTCGGGAGCTGCTCGATGGAGGTGGGAAGGGGAATATATGGCACCTTTGGACTCTTGAGTCCGGGAAGGCTATCAGAAGGCTCTGAACTATAAGGAGGGTAACAGTGCCATCAATGCTTCTAAATATAAACTCGATGAAGAGACTGACGGAGAACTGGCCATGCGCTTTTTGATTCTGCTCTTTGCCTCGGGACCAAAAAAGTTGGAAACCTTACTCGGAGCGCCAGCGACGTTCGCCCCGTTTCCCGCGGAAATGAGAACCTCGTACATGACTGCACAGAAAAAATAACAGTCCCCTGGTGAAGGCTGTATCAATAGATGTGTAGAAATGCACAAGGAAATACGCACTGAATATAGCTTGTAATCGGGAGACTCTTTCATCAGGGTGGATAGAAGAGTGCGTAGCATTTCCAGAGGGAGTGGGACAGTGAATTCTGTCTCAACTCGAACTTCGCTTTGCGATGCGTCAAACAAGCGCGAGAAATCATTACTCAGCTTCACCTATCATCATCGACATGGGGTTGATAGGGGAGAGTATTCAACAAGTTATCCTTGTATGGGCATAAGTACTCACAGTGTCGCCCGAGAGAACAGATGAGATGATGTAATTCGCGGCCATAGCACTCTCATGCACTCGACGCTCAAGACGCATCCATAGGGTCCCACCATTTTCCGGTCTGTCCACTTTGAGGAGCAAGAACTCGTGTCTGAATCCATTCCGACTTTGCACCATTTCAGGAGACTGATGGGGGCTGGAGCAGTGGATTCAATGTAGGAGCATAGATCGGGAATGCTATACGAGCCAAGACGATTCCAGGAGTGGTTGAACAAATGTGACTCGGCGGTCGCTGCACTAGCGCGAGATCCCTCGCTCTTGAAAGTGTGAGGATCAACAAGGATTGATCATCTCATGCTATCGGTATATTCACGCACCGCCAGCTGCAGAGGTTCCCTCATCTCGGCTTGGCGCTCAGGGCCGAAAGGTCAGCAAGACTAAGAGAGCGGCTAGAAGACCCCAAGGAGAAAGGACGGGGTAGGGAAATGTGGAAACCACAGATACAGGAAACCAGGAGCTTTATACTCCGGAGACGATATTACTTGACGCCCGACCCATACTGGGAAAGCCCCTGACCTGGGCTGTGTACACACAGCCCAGTCCCGAGGACTCCTGTGGCTGCGTCCATATTTAAAGGGTCCGGGGCTGGAAATGGGTGTATGCGTAGGAATATAATTTGCCTCTATTTATGCCAGGCACGTGACACGATCGGATGTCCGAAAACAATAGTCGGCCTCGAAGCGGCTAACCAACCTTTCGGGAGCCTTTCCAGCATCTCCCATTGTGAAATGCTCTGGAATCGTCTTAGTCCACCCCCACCTCAACCGATACCCCTTCGACGGTCCTTTTTACATCCCATCATAAATTAGCGATGCCTAGCGCTTATACCATTTCCAATCTATGCCCGTACGTACCGGGTTCTCACTGCTCACATCAGCCTGTCAAAATGGTGCAGGGAGCTGACAGGGGCTCCTCACGAATTCTCACTTCTGCAAGTAGAAGGTCCACCGCCCAAGCGCTGCGTATCGAAAGGCATTTTGGGATAAAGAACCTCGTGTGTCGCGGAGGTACAAACCAGTGGGGGTTTACACACAGTACCTACGCTATATATAATAAAAGGGGTCGGCCCTAGAGCGGGCCAGAAGAGCGGGGAGGGGTAGAGGCCGCCCACAAATGGGCACGTGACACTAATACGCCGTAGCCGGTAACCACCTACTCCAACAAGGCATCCGTGGTGAAATGCCAAACTCGCCCATCTGATCTCTTCGAGATCCCCGTCCCACGACACTGTGAGCACGCTCATTGTGCATAGATTTATTCCACCTGAGTTGAGAGGATGCTTGGGTTCCCCACGCAGGAAAAACTGAGTGAGAATCTTCACTCTCTGGTCAAATCGAAAAGCGAGTCATAGAGGTGGTTTTTGCACAGCTTTAATGTTCTCCTGTCCATCCTAAGGGAAATACATTCTCTGACCGGTGCGTATTTGCCTTGACTTGCAGGGCGATCTATTGACAGAATTGTCTCGTACAGCAAAATAATTTCTTCTTTGGTTCGGTCATACACGAGTGTATCTTCCGTCGGGAGGGCGGTGAGTACTTCTTGCATTCCCATTAAATTAGCCACGTCTCTTGCTCCAAACATTGGAGTAATATCACTCGCCGCGTGAAGAGCTGTGTGTTAGTTTCTGTCGGCTTGGCCAAGCTATTGATGGCTTATGTTGAAGCATCTCTCTCTCCCTGGTTCGAATTCGCCTCCTTCCTGATCTGAGCAGCCCCCGGCCTCCTGCCAAGGGACCTCTCCCGAGGGCGGACGCCCCGTCCAGTGTTCAGCCACCAGTATCCTCAAGTTGGGAAGATCCGCACTTGGCGTGTCTCTTCTTCGAGCTGTCCATGCGGCGTATGACGCCAGCAGGGAAGACCGCGTCGCTGTCATGTCTCCCAGGCACTCGAGTCGGAATGTTCACCGAAATTCTTTCATGGTTGGTATACCCCCAATATCCTGGCTCCATGGACCCGCCGAAACTGGCCAGTCTGTGAGTACCGCAATTGTGTCCAAAAGAGCGGCGAACAAGGCTATACTTGGTGGGTGCTTTTTTTTCTCGAAGCGATCACCCTTTGTGTGACCTGTCCCTTGTCTTTCCTGCCTACAGACGGATAACTTGTGATATAATACTCGACACCTCCCGTTATCCGCTTCGGCTGACGACGCACCGTGTAGCCACTTCTCGTTGACGACGGGTGGTAAACAAACGAACCTGGTTAATCGAGAAGACTTCTTGCCTCTATCCCAGATCGGGATCTCCGCTAGTTGGCTGGGGAACTCCAACCTGTTCGAATATAGATTGTTTGCTCCAGGACATGTCGCCATCTCCTACATTCATCCGGCGGTCACGGTCTAAGACACTCAGCGAGACTGTATGACAATAGATCCACAGGTACGACTAGACCTTCCCGCATCAGAAGGAGCAACACACCATTCTCTGTGCCTCGAGAGTATCCGAGGTCAACTGGGGGTACATGTGCGAAATTTTAACAGAAAGCTCAGTTTGACATTTGCAACGCAATCGGCTGCCGACCAGCAAACGATGTGTATCACCAGCCTGGAAAATAGGATACTGACGAGTGTTGCTTTAACTTGCTCAAAGAAACACGCTCCGATAGTGAGACAAGACGATGCAGTGGGGAACATGGTGACTGTAGTGAAGCATTGATCGACTACTAGACTTTGACATATCCTAGTTGCTCTGAATCGACTATTCCTCCCTGAACCGTCTGCAGTACGGAAGACACCCGCCCGTGCCCTCCCGATAAATTGACGAAAATTCCGCAGAGGCATGCGAAAGCGATGCATGGGCCTGATAGAGTCTAGTGAACGTGGATTGATTATATAAGCGCCCAACGATCGAGCGGAGTGAGGGCGGGCTGAAGCAGGACACGTTAATAACATTTGGTACACTAGCCATTTTATGGCTTACAGGATAGGAGAAGAAAACAAATGGAACAGAGGAGAAAAAAGGGTACAAAACAACGAAGTGAAATAGGGGTCAAGCAAACAAACGCAGGGAACCCGTCGTGGATTAAGGAGACGTCCTCGAACGGTGTTCCAAAGATCATAGGCGCGCTTGCATCCGTCCATATAGGGGTCACTACCCAAACCGTTAGTCCTGTCCGTCAAATCCGAATTCCACCAGAGTCGTTCCATCAAAATCTTTCACCGCTCACAATGCCAGCGGCATTCTCAGTGTTGCACAGAATTTACTTCATCCAAGATGCCAAGTCCAGTATTGCTTTTGTGTGAAGAACATATAACGCTGGTCGTCTTCACCTATTATCATCGGCATGGGCTTGGTCGAAGAGTGCTTCGAAATGCAATTCATCTCCGTGCACCGTGCATGAGTACTCATGGCAAGGGATCGCAAGGGTGGCTAATTTCACCGAGGTTCGGTCAACTTCAGCAAGTATAACCACTTTTTACAGCAGAATTCCAGTAGTGTCGATGAGAATACAACTGAGTGATCGTCTTATCGAGGGAAAACTAAAAGGGGCGGCGAAAGAACTACACGAGTGAAGTGAAAGCCCCTAACTTTCCGAGCAAGCAAAAGAGGAGCCCTTCGCAATAATATCGCCGATTGCAGTAAGACGAGACGAGAGTAAATCCAAGAAAATATAGCGAGTATAGAGAGCGATACATTGAACAAGGAGTATTAGAACATATAGCCCACTCAAATCAGGAAATCGACCTTTCCACACTCATACCCGTTATCTAAGAGTACCACGCGAACCTCTGTCAAATAACAATCAGCTTATCATTAAGATGGTGAAAAAAAGCTAGCTCTTGCCAGCACTATCCAACTCCAACCCAAGTTCGAAGTCTATTGTAGCCCCGAAATGTCAGTTTGGACCTCCAGAATCAAGCACAATTGAAATACCAGTATAAAAACCACCAGGAGGAGCATTGTTCGTACGCGACTGGAAACTGGGTAGCAAACCCACATCAACGGTCCACCGACCAAGTTCGAAGATTTCGCCCTCGTCGGTGTACCGCATGGTCTTGTCAGAATCTGAGGTATAAATCACCGCGATGAAGCTTCGGTCTATCGACTTAATTGTCAGATCTCACTAGAACTTCAGAGGGAGATGTCAGATGGCACGCACCTTGTGGTGTTGCTGAAAATTTGCGGCATTTACTCTTAACCCTCTGATCTTTCCGTAAGATTGCACCCTTGAATACCAGATATTTCAACCTGAGCTCAAACGCGTGAGCCCTATAATTGGCACCGGGAGAAGACCCGACCTTACCGATTCTGGCAGATGTCAAATCCAGCATGATTCTTCTTGATATATGCAGGTCGCCTTTGCCAATCTTCTGGCTGGGCGGGAAGTTTCACACGCATGATATAGCTCCTCGGAGCAATCACCGAAGAAATAAGTGGCCGACGGGCAAGGCCATATTTAGCAGCACCACGGGAGGTTGCCGTGTCCGCATCTAGAGGGCGTGCAATGACTTTGATGCGGGAGCCAAAGGTATCCTAGGATAGCGCGATGAACAATTGCATTAATTACAGCCCAAGTCACGTACTTTGACACGCTTGAACAGATACTCGCTAGCCGAGAAACCACCCACAAGGAGAAGCGCGTCAATGCGTTGTTCCATCATCCGGGTTTGTTGCTCAATAAGCTTGAGTACCTTTGGGGTGCGATACGAATCAGGGTCATACAGAGATTTTTGGATCAAAAGTTTCGCAATGCTTCACCTGCTCCACTACGGGGTCGAAAACCTCACGACGTAAGAGGAATCCTGGAATCGTCAATTCGCCGTTGATAAGACCCACACTAGGGTCATCTAAAACTCACATGAGTCAAGTCCACGTGCAAAGAGCGCTAACGCATGAGGAAAGAACTAACCAGGATCCTCGGGATTAAAGCAAGTGAAGTGGAACATATTTGAATCATCGCTTTCTCCCATATAAGCTAGCTTCTCTGTCTCAGAAAAAGAACGCATAAAGGATGCCAAACTAGCGGCATCAAGGTGGGCCGGGTGGTTTGCGAGAAGAGTGAGAACGAGCTCCCTGAAGCGTAGATCAAGGAAAAGGGAGCCACAATTGGAGCCCGAACGCGTACACACTTCCGCGATATCAAGGTCGGTAAGGCTGCCAATGGTTTTATAGATCGCCAAATCCTGCAGACACATTCGATGAGGTGCAATGCATTGGAATCACGAAATGGAACAGAACATACGATAGTACCACCTCCAGCGTCACAAACCATGAAGTTCTGGCTCGGCCTGAGTTGGTGCAAATTTGTTAAATGTGCACAGTGCACAGCCGCAGCTTCTGGCTCTCTGATTATGCGGCCACGAATTAGGTCCAAATGAAATCATTTAAATGAATATTAAGGCGAACGTGATGATGTGCAGTCGGTTGCGCCAGTCACGGTCACCTGCATAAGCAGAACCAACCAAACCCCTGGGAAGAAGCAAGCACTGCTGTCAAAAATGGGCATCAAAATCCCACCCGTGGCACGTACGCGGAAAGAGCAGCATCACGCATGATTTGGCAGCCACGGGAGTCCCAAGCAGCCGGGACGCCTATGGGGAGATCATACATTCGGCGAACATATGTAGCAAGATATGGATGAAATGAAGCAACGCACTTAGCCATACATCAGCATCATCTGGAGTGTGGCGTCATATGTCAAGAGCAATGCATGCGATCCTCGAAGTAAGGGCACGTACTTAGATCTGCGACAACCCCAATTTCGCGGGTAATCTGCTCTTTAGCGTACTGGAGAAAACATAGTGAGATCCGGACCATTAACCTCAAATGAACGATGCTCACCTCCCAGATGCACGCGAGGAAGTCAATGATCAGGTCAACGGCCTGTTTTCCAGGGGGAAGTTTTGGTAGACGAGGATCAACGGCCTCGTCATCTCGAAGGGCCATCGGATCTAAAAATAATTTAAACCTTCCTACAGTGTTCATCCCCCTACCCTAGAAAAACAAGGACAAAGCTCACCATTCACAACGTGTAGTCCCAGGCATAGGGCTCAAATTCTTTGCCTCAAGCCCCCAGGCGAGGGTACAGCCCGCATCATCGTACACCAAGCAAGTTGGAATCTTCCTGAAATTCTCACTTGAACCAGGCCACGAGAGGATCTGTTGTACCTTGCCTGATGCGATATGTGCGGAGCCATACGCTACGCCGGAAAATGTGGTACCAAAGTCGATCGAAACAGACATCTTCCCTTCGTCCGAGGGTGCACGACTGGGTCCAAGGGAGTTGGAGACATGTTGGACATGTATAGCGGAATTTTGGAAGCCAGGATTGTGAGCCAAGGACACTGTGGGCAGCATTGGTATGGATCGAATGGGGCCTGGATGATTGTTCGCGTGCACTGCAACCAAGATCTCGTCTGGGAGGGGCTCGATGGAGACCGGAGTGGAAAAAGCCAGCCCCTCCATTGGCAAGGGATTCGGAAGTTCGAGACTTGGGATTCTAGGAGGAAGTTCTGAGCTACTGGGGAACCGTCAATGGTGGCATCGATGGCCAGTCCAGACATAAGGGCAGTGAACGGACTAACAGCCACATGCCCATACGCCTTTTTATTTGTGCCTTCAGCTGCGGAGCAAGCGACAGAGAAATTTTGCTCGGAACGCCGACGACATTCACCCCTTTGCCCATGGACACCAGATTCTCATATATGACCGCACAAAAAAAGTAACAATTCTCCTGAAATGGTCGTATCAGTCAATATTGGAGAAATGTAGCGGGACATATGCACCGAATATAGCTTATAATCGGGAGAATCTTCCATCAGGATAGACAGAAGATTACCTAGCCTTTGCAGAGGTGGTGGGACAGTGAATTCTGTCTCAACCTGAACTAGGCTTTGTGAAGCATCAAACAGGCGCGAGACATCGTTACATATTTCCACCTAAGACATCGGCATGGGTTTAGAATGAAAAGACGCTGAGATATGATGGACATCGGGACACGAGACTGACAGTGTCGCCCGATGGAACAGGAGAGGATATGATTTTCAGGACCCTGGCATTCTCGTGCATTCGACGGTCGAGACGTAGCCACAGGGTGCTCCCATCCCCGGATCGTTTGACTTCCAAGAGCAAGAACTCGTGTTGAACTCCATACCGATTTTTGTACCATTTCAGGCGAGTGATGGGAGTCGGAGGAGTGGAGGTAATGTATGAGGATAGATCTGAGATTTTGAGCTTTGCAGGACGAGGCCACGAGTGCGTAACTAGATTTGACTGTACAGATGCTGTGGAGAAGCGACGAAACACGGAAGAAAATAAGGGGGAGCCGTGGCGATCCGGCCGGTCTAAAAAACTCTGCTTTATGGGGGGGAACTGTCACCAAAAATAACAGCCAATGAGATCCCATCGACCCATACAATGCAGGCAAGAGGAATGCACTTTCGGGCTCAATGTAGTCTCCACAGGAGCGCGGGGACCAGGAAGCAGCACGTATCCCTTTGTGATGTGGGGAGATTCATGCTCCCCCCCACCCCTGTGAGGCGAAACCTTCTTCATCTCGTTCTCTCGCTCCAATGAAAGGCGTTGATAACGCTAAGGGTGCAGCGGATGGCCTCTCTAGAGAAGTACAAGAGGAAAGAGCGCAGCGAGAACCACTGAGCTCATATCGCATGAGACTCAAGTCAATTCCTATACTGGGCGTCGCGCAAGAAATTCGATTATATAATAGAGACACAACATCCCTGGAACCAGTGAGGAAGTAATGGCCATGATAAGCAACTACAACGGTTTTCAAATGAGGTTCGGTACTTCCCGTGGGTTTTGACGTGCCGAATTACTGTAACTGGTTCGTATTATTATGTTCTGGACACCGTACCGTCCTTTGACATGTCCCTGTCTGCCCAATAAGGAAGAAAACAAATTGTCAATTGGGGCCACCTAGCGTGGGGTTCTGTGTGTCCCCGAAAGCCGGGTGTCCCCGCAATAAATCCTAAGCTTACAAACCAGTGGCGACCTCTAAGTCTAAAATCACGGCTGCTGGCGCCGATGAACAGTTCACCCCATCCCTGCCGCCCCGAGTTAGTGTTTTCCCCCTGATTACTAAGCAACTGTGAGCAGATTCAGCAGATTGGAGAGGGCGAGCGAAATAGCAAGGATATTGTAAAAGATGTCCTTACATTTGTTGGTGAGCTCAAGCTCGCTCTTTTTATAGTATTTACAAGAGTTCAAAGTACATGAAAATGTTCGAGTGCCAGTAGTACCGGTAAGAAAAGGTGGAATGTTCTCGGTGGGTCTAGTCCCGGACAGCCTGTCCAGATTTCCGAGTGCTCGGTGGCACAGTATTACTAAAGGGGCGTGGTCGCGCTTGTCTCCTAGTCTCGTAACCAGACCCTCTTATCAGAGGGTCTGGTTACGAGACTACTTCATTCGGCCCAAATAGGGGTCGTTGCCATTCTTGGTTGATTCCGTACCCAATGCTCGACCCAATTATTTTCTCACAACACGAGTTGCATGCCGAAAGGTCGTATGGCGAAAGCTTGACCATCACCAACTCCTGGTGCAAGGCATGTGGATTCGCAACCGGATGGATGCAGAATGGCTATGGGAGTAATTCGGGATATGGTTGCGAAACCTCACCACCAGCCACCCTCCTATCCATGCAGGTCAGCGCAGCCTGTCGAAAGCAATGTATATACAGGTTGAGTATACGAATGCAATCAAACGGTTCGTTCGCATATCAAGTCTCAAGCGACGATCCAATCCAGTAGTTGGCCACATTGCCCTTTGTCGACGCAGCCTCCAAATAGCCCTCGCCACCGTACGCCTTCATCCGAATCTGGATATTAGGATATTCGTACGTAGTGGAACTCATACCAAATCCTACGGTTGGAACAACACATCGACAATCGCCAGGCACAGGCACACCAATCCCCGAACAGAAAAAGCACCAAATTCGAATCGTGGCGAAATACCCCGCGCATTTACGTGTTGGTAGAGCCTTGGAAGGGCCAAAAAAAACTTCTACAACCTAAACGGGATCCCAAAACGCATTCAACTTGGTGGAATTCACTCTTCCCGGTGTTGCCTGGGAGCGGGTACAGTCTTCCAGACAGAACACCTCAGGCGCTCTGGCTGGGGTTGAGGACTCGATGCACAAATTTGGGAGCTCTGCTTGGCTCAACCCCAGCCACCACGCCCGTCTTGTCAACGAAAAGAATGATATCAGGCCGGAGCCCGAAAATCGGGTCCCGCTGTGGGTCCGTGCGTATCTATTTCCTCGCAGTGTAGTGTTTCTTGTCCTTACGGTTGGCTGTATCACTCACTTTCACTAGGCCCGGGTGCCCAAGCGTTAAAAAAGGATCCCAACCGCTGCCGGGAAATCCTTCGTTCCCGACGGGTGATATCATGATCGTTGACGAATAAACTTTCTTCCGTGTTGTAGACTGCCAGAAAGAATTGGTAAAAGTACAAGGGATTTCAACGGGTGGAGTTCGATGCGCCGCTACTCTTGAAAGAAGATATCTTGGATGTAGCTGTCATAGGTGTGGAGTCGCCTGGGAGGCGACCGAAACTCCCTGTTGCGTCCCTCTCTGTGTAAGTTTCTTATTTTTGTCTGTGGGACTCGAACCCTTAATTGTCGACGGTATTTATTGGGAGTGTATGGAGCGTATGTCGTCGCCTCGCGAAACGGTGAGTTATTGAAGGATCCCAGACCGGCTGCACTCTTCGGGGAGGTGCAGCGCTGGATTAAACCCAAGGTCGCTCATTATGAGTACCTTCGTGGTGGGTCTTCATTATCGATACGATCCCGAAGACACAAGTTCAAAACTGTCATCGTCTTTGGAGATCGTCGGAATTGACTTACATCACGGCTCGCAGTGGTTCTGGGAAGATCCTTCGCAGCAGAGTGAGAGAGTTGACCCAAGAAGCAAAAGCTGGAATGGAGCATTGAGTCCCACCCGTGATATCCTGTCTCGGGCGAATCGACGTCCTTTCGGCAATGACCTTGCTGAATATGTAGTCACAATGCGGTACAGGCCGCCACAATTGTGCTCCTGGATATTGATTCGAATAGAGGATTCGTCTCGATCCGACCATAATTCGACGTTCCCCTCCCACTTCGATTTCCGAGATTGGCGAATGAGATGTGTTTTGTTGCCTTGTTCTCTACTCTAGAGTGAAGGCTGCGCACACTCGCCCGCCCCCGACAGGGCACCGGGTTGATTTCAACAGGAAATGACCTGGGCTATACCAATCGAAAACTTACTCGGCTTGTTCAATTCCTACTTACAGCTATTTTCAAGTTCATTCAGCGGGCACAATTTACCGATCCCCGAGCTGTCAACCGCCTAACATGCACATTTCATATTTTCTCCCGAACAATGGTAGATATGAACAAGAAGTTTTCTGTCCCAGCTTTGTCTCCCATTATTTTGTCATAGCTTCAAGACTCTGGGTTTTAGCACAAGCTTAGGTTATACTCCCTGGTCACAGTGACCTTGTGGCGGGGCTTGGAGAGGTGTTGTCACACATATTTGTATACCCCTCACAACAATATGGGACAGGTGCTGTGGAGCACAATTTCAACAGGGCCATACTGTAAAAATTCTGTAATATACAAGTGTCTAGGCAGGTTCCTACCATCTATATAGGAGGCTGGGACCCGCTTGACTAGAGCTCTATTGAGCACCAAATGTACTTCTTATGTAATGACCCAAATCTGGCCTGTTTAAGTAATGTGATCTCCCTCTTGAGGAAAATGACATTACTAGAATAGGCTAGATTTGGTTTATTACATAAGAAATAGCCCCTTTAACTCGGAATACATTTGGGGCCATGGAGAGGGCCCTATTGAAGCGGGCCTTGCCAGAAAGTGGCTGTGGCAACTCGGCACGGGTGCGCCTCGAAATCCAGCAACGTTGGATCTCACCTCTAAGAGTGCTTTCCAGGGGGTTTTTCAGGGACCAGGACTGAGTAGGATTCTGTTTCAAGTCTTACAGTAGACTATTCTTTGGAAATGGATTGATCAATAAGGACTCGCGTACTAGGGAGATCCTTGGGGGTTACAATTTACACTAGTGTACAATCGACTCAATTCAAGAAAACTGGAAAACCTGGATGAACATCAAATCTCGCCCTTCTGCCCCCAAGGAAAACACGCGCTCTTCCACCCTAGGAGAGTGAGCGAGCCTCAGTTAACATTTCTCGTAACATTGGGGAAATTTTCTGCATACCACGATCTTAGTGGCTGTAGAAACTCCAGAGGAACTGGGGCGAGCCGTCGGGGTAGGGATTGTAGAAGCACTCATTCACCGCCGGGATGTACTCGGAGTCCGTGCACGATGGAAAGGCGATATAAATATAGTAGGGCAGACCCGCATTCGATGCTTGGTAGATGTAGGACGAGACGAACGGCACATCAGTGCTGTAGCACGTGTCCAGAAAAATCGAGGACAGTGCATATCCAGTGCAGCTCCCACAGTCTATCGTGCTGCAGGTGAAGAACTGGTCCACCGTGTCGGCGAGAGTGTGGAAGGTGGAGTTGGCTGGGGTGGTCAATCCACCAGGGAGTGGGGCTCCCTTCTCCAGGTCTGTATGCTGCAAGTCCGTAGCGAGAGTGGGGGATACAGGGACAGGACTTTTGAGATTGGAGACGTCGCGTGGGACCTCGGTTCTTTTCACTTCACGAGTCTCGAGGGGAGTGGCAGTAGTGATGCCTCCGAGGAACATGACAGGGAGTATAAGAGTTGCGAGATTGAAGAACATGCTGAGAGATGATGAAAGACCTTGAAATGCGGGGCCCAAAATGAGATCTTACCTGTGTGCTCAGAGGCCGCATTTTTATACCTGGGGAGCCCGCTTGGATGCGGCTGTGCATTGGTAATGCAGCGGTCCGGATGGCCATTTAGAGGAACCCCCAATTCCAACAGCTTCTAGTCGCTGAAATTGTGCAGAAGCAATTGGCCAACATTTAATTGCGAGAGGAAAGAGAGAATTGAGGCAGAAACCACATCTGAAAGTTGCTACAGCTCGAGCTTGGAGTCAACTTGGGTCACAACTCGGGCTGTTTGGAGCCAAGTCATGCTCAGGCCAAATCCTTGACTCAACACGCAGGTGGAGATTGAATAGTTGCAAAAATATGAATTCGAAATATGGATGATGAACCCTTAGTTCTCTAGATGGGAACATGCTGAAAGGGCCATTACTGCACCATAGGTCGGCATATGATTTAACGTAATCCCCAGGCACTGTATTTTACTCGGTCGTGAGGTGGTTGTGACCTGTGACCGACCCCTAAGCACTGGTGATGATTACAGTGCCAACAATGAAAATGGGCGGTAATGAGCCTGACTATTAATTAAAGTTGGGACAGGTGCGGAGGGCAAGTGCGAGGTCTAGGGAGGAAGCAGGCCCATGTTTCCATATATAGTAATACAATTCGATTTGTTGTGACCATCCAGGCCATTGTGACCTGGGACCGGATCCCTTTTAAGTCTTGTCCGAGGGACTTCTCGAAATTTCTAAAATACTGACTTCTCACATGCGCGAGTGTGGCCCATACAGAAGTGGGGTGAGGAGGTGCTTTGAGAAGGCAGAATGAGGTTTCCCAACATCTTGTGTGCTCCGTGCCAGAGTAACGGATGGGTGCTTAATTCGAACACTTAACAGATCTTTGACAGCTCTTGACTCCGAACAAATTTGATCTGAGATATTTGATATGCCCTTTTCCCCCGCCGCACCCGAACCCTGCGGCAGAATAGACTTTATACAGTATACATAAGAAAGTAGGGATTGATGTACCTAGTGTGGCGGATAGTGACTTTGTGATGCATAGAAACCTGGTTCGAACCCCAGCCCTGCCAAGTGCCAAGTGTCTGAACCAAGTGGCCATCCGCTACTCGAACACGCAAGATGTTGGGAAACCTCATTCTGCCTTCCCAAAGCACCCATCCACCCCACCCACTTCTGCATGGGCCACACTCGTGTACGCGAGAAGTTGAGAATTTTTTTTTTGGAAATTCCGAGACCTCTTCAAATAATTTGAAAATTATATAACATAATATTTACGGTTTTATGCACCTACAGTAAATATTGTTTTTACAAACTTATACCCCTCAATGCTGGCGTTGAGTTGTAGCGCCGCATTTCCGGTTTTTACATCCGGGTGTTTCGGCGCGCTATTTGCCAAGCGTTTGTATTAAATTACATTGAATCCAATTTCAAATAATCCCTGAAAGGATTCCGTTCGATGGCTATAATTACAAGCCCTTAACTCCTGAAAGCATGGTTTAGAAGGGGTCGATCACATACTGGCTTAATTCTAAACATGAAAATATATATGCCAGTGTGGTCTCCTAGCATTGAGGGCCACGCTGACTCAGGAGTATATACCCAATAATCCAACGCTCAGTCTTCGAAAGTTCCGAACCAGCCCATCCCAGCCAACCCGTGGGAATCCCATCGCAAATAGGAGCGGGTTAGCCGCAAAGATCAAACGTAACGCTCCCGAATTTCCTCTGTTTGCACAATAGCTCGCCCCGAATTTCTGCGCAGCAAAGGGAAAATATGAGTCCAAACAAGGCCAAGCAAATAAATAAAGAGAGTGCCACCGGCGGTGCCCATCTCAAAGCCAAGCTCGAAGTCTGCATTCCATAGCTAAGATTAACGAGATCGTCAGGGGAATGTACGAAATCATATCACACCAGTGTAGAAGCCCTTGGGTGTCGTGACCATGGCTTGTTCCTTGAAGCTGGGCAGTTCTTTGAGATCAACCCTACATAGGCAGAGTTCATTTGTTTCTCCTTGATCCGTATAACGCAGGGTTTCATCCACGTTCGAAGTGTAAATTACAGTGTCGAAAATACTGTCTAAGTCGCCAGAGGATGACGTGAATGCTTCGGATGGAGTACGGGGATGCATACCTGATGGCACGGCAGAAAACTTGCGCAATTCCACGTCCACTCTGCTTCCTTTGTGCATACTGACCCCTTCTTAATTATATACTGCAGTCTGGGAATGATTGAACGTGGTCGAGTGTTGAAGCTGAGAGTGCACCATGACTTATCCAGCTTACCTGTTCTCGCAAAAGTGGGTTCCTCCAGAGGTCGTAATATACGTTGGTCTCATCCTCTTGTCTTCTGGTTCGGCAGGGAGCCTGACTCGCATAACAACGCTTTGTGAAGGAATAACAGAGGTCACAGTCGGGTAGAGACCGCTTCGTGCAGCGCCACGATTTGATGCCGTGTCGCCATCTGCCGGACGAATAATTGAAGGAACTGAGGATTTGAATTCATCCTATGGGATGGGAGACGGTGAGGGTTGTCTGGAGAGATCGGTGCAGGGAGAATTCGACAGACGTTGATTCTTTGAAAGAGATACGGGTTTGCAGAAAAGCCTCCCACAAGAAGCAAAGCATCCACGTGCACTCTCGAACTGTGTATATGAAGGTTAATAGCACGAACTACCTAATGAGGCCAGAATAACAGGACAGGATTCGAACGATAATTTTAGTCGATAAGATAGAAAAGACTGACTTGATTAATAACAGGATCGAACACCTCGTGACGGAGGACATTTCCTGGAATTATCAGCTTGCCATTTTCCAACCCTGCAGAGGGGTCATCTGGGCACACATGGTTGAGCATCAATAAGCCTAGATAACGCAATCGAGGTGGTTTATACCTGAATCTTGGAGGTGAAGACATCTGAAATGGAACATCTTGGTGTCATCCACGGAGCCCTTATAATGCAGTTTCTCGGAGCCGGAAAATGTGAGCAGAAAGTGAGCCAGACTCGCTTCATCCAAATGCGACGGGTGGTCTGCAAGGCGCGCTCGCACGAGCTCACGAAAGTGAACATCCAGAAACAGAGATCCACAGTACGACCCAGAACGCAAGGGGACCTCAGCGATTTCAGGCATTCCCAAAGCACGTGGGATGTCATAGGTAGCGATGTCCTACAAGGGCGATTGAGTACAGCTCAAATTTGGATGGGACATGACATACAATTGTGCCACCCCCAGCGTCACATATCACGAATTTCTGATTCGGGAGAAATCTTGCCAGAGCTACAGAATGAATGGCTGACGCCTCTGTCTCACTATTCATCAAGGCAAGCGCATGCATAGTGAATATGATGATTGGCAAGCCTTGAGAAATCATGGGTCGTACGGTATGATATGTAGTCGTTCCTGCCAATACATGTCTTCGTGCGAGACTTGGACAGCTAGGCCACTAGGTCCATCGCGCTCAGCTAAATACATGAGCCAGTAGTTGAGAAATACTGACGCTTTAATGGCCACCTCCCTCAACAATAAGGATGTGTGAGCATCCCATGATGCTGGAACAGCTATACTTAAAGTAAAATCAGAGGCAAAGCGTCGGAATGTCCAAGGGTCACGGACTTAGGTAAATCTCCGCAAAGTCTGATGGGGACCAAAGATTAGAAATCTCGCACAGGAAGACATGTCCCACTTACTTAGAGTATCCAACGTATATTTGAAGAGAATTCTCTCCTTAACATACTGTGGAGAAGGAAAGACATTAGGATGGGGTAGAGATCGTATGTAACTCTTCAAATACCATCCACAAGGAGGACAGGAAGTCCACAATCACATCTCCAGGATGTTTTCCAACCTAAAACGACATCAGAACGAAAATGATCTACTACAAACGAGTCATACGCACGGGAAGTGATGGACTGATGGTGTATTTCGGATCCAACCACAACTTAAACCTATAATCAAAACCCATTCGCCTCTCGACATACCTGGATGCAAAATAATAGCTTACCATTCACAACGAATCCATCCTCTCCTCAAGTTAATATCCCTTGCCTCAAGACCCCAAGCACGAACATTGCCTAGGCTATCATACACTAGGCAAGTCGGAATTTTGCGCAAGGGATCACTTGATCCCGGCCAAGAAACGATCGGAATCACTTTCCCATTGGTGGAAGTGGCATATGACACGCCTGAATGTGTTGCACCGAAATCGACAGAAAGGTACAGTCTAACCCCCTGGGGCTGTGGGAGTTTTCGTACCATCCTACTCGGGGCAGATATCCGGGGGGAGGGGCATCGAGGTGACTGTATCAATATCTGAAGTATACCGGGAAAATCAGCAGAAAACTTGAAATGTTTTGAAAAAGCTCACCAGGTCCTGAGCTAGGCAAACTCCTTGTTCGGTCGGATCGGCCAGATCGAACAGGCTGTGGTGGGGGGGCACGAGCCCAGCTGTCCTCTCCGTCGGTTTGGCTGACCAGAGAACTCGTGCTTCCTGTTAAATACCGACATCGGTATTCTCTGTCTGCACGAGGGAAAGTGAATGACACGTACTTTCGTTGCTCGTTTCATCGCCGTAATCATGAGGGTATGGCTGAGGTGTATTAGGAGAGTGAGCTTGTGTTGCCTTCAGGCCTGACTGAGCCGGAGTAATGAGTGCCATGGGAGTCCCAGCGACATTTTCGGCATTGGGGCCGGATTCTTCCGCTCGCGAGTTAGTAAGATTGAAGTGCCAATTCCCAGCCGAAACCTCCTTGTGCACCGAAGGGTCCTGTTCAATGCTGGGATCAGAAAGCGGTACGTAAATGGGAAAATGCTTCAAAACCCTTTGTTCTGGCTGCTGGGCAACCGAAACCTCGTTCGGGACCTGCTCCATGGGGAGAGAAGTGGGACTAGCTGGCCACTCCGTCGGCAAGGGATTCAGGAGTTCAAGACTTGGGATAGTAGGAGGGAGCTCTGGCGTGCTAGGGAACCATCAATAGTGACATGGTCCTCGATCCAAATATAAGACAGACTGACGAGCATGTGTCCATACACTTCTTTATTTTTTCCTTGACCTCTGCACCACGCGACAGAGAGAATTTGCTCGGAGCACCGGCGACGTTCCTCCCTTTACCTATGGAAAAGAGATTCTCGTATATGACAGCACAAAAGAAGTAACAATTCTCCTGGAAATGGGTCATATCAGTCCACGTTGGGAGATGCAGGAGGGACTACGGACCGAAGGAAGCTTATAGTCGGGGGAATTTTCCTTCAGGATAGATAGAAGATTGCCTAGCCTTTGCAGAAGTGGTGGGACAGTAAACTCTGTCTCAACTTGAACTGGGCTTCGGGAGGTATCAAACATGCGGGACACATCGTTACAGATTTTCGCCTAATACATCGGCATATATTTAGAAAGAAAGACCAGTGAGATATGAGGCACATTGGAACGTGAGAGTACTCACCGTGTCGCCCGACGGAACAGGGGAGGATATGGTTTTCAGGAGACTGGCATTCTCGTGTATTCGACGCTCAAGGCGTAACCACAGGGTGCTCCCATCCTCGGGACGTTCGACTTTCAAGAGTAAGAACTCGTGCTTAACTCCATGCCGATTTTTACACCATTTCAGGCGAGTGATGCGAGTCAGAGGAGTGGATGCAATATATGAGGATAGATCCGGGATGTTGTACGTCGCGGGACGACGCCATGAGTGTGTAAATAAATTCGATTGCACAGATGCCGTGGAGAAGTTGCGTGCACGAAATGGCGAAGAAAGTGAGGAAAAATCTGGGGGATTCGATTTTTCTGAAAAATTCTGATTTATATCGGTGGACCGCCACCAAAAATAAGAGCCAATGAGATCCTATCACAGTAACCCATACGAGCGAGAGGGATGCACTTGCGAGCCCAATGTAATACCGGTGGAAGTAGGAGGATCAACAAGCACGTCTCCCCTTGCGGGATCAGCACGTTCATGCTCCTCTCCAACCACAGCTTTGTTCATCTTGGCTTTCGCAGCAAGCAAAGGCGTTAGTAACGCTAAGGATGCGGCAGGTGCACTCTTCAACAAAGCACAAGAAAGTAAGAGCGTAGCGAGGAGAAGTGCTGAACACAGCTATAACTATTCCGATTCATTCTCCAAGCACGAGGCCTTTTCGAGGCATCCTCAAGGCTCATGATCAATTGACGTGCACAGGAGCACAGCCATACCAGCTAAAGCATTACGTACGTATCCATCGTATAGTGCATATTCCTCGTAGTCCACGACGCGGAGAGGGAGTTGGCCAGAGCCCAGTTTGCTTCCGGTCATCTTTTGGGACATTCGCGCTGCGCTGTCTGGGAGGGGAGACTCTGGCAGCTTCTTTCCCAACCCACCCACACTTCATTTTGTCCACTGGCTTAGTTGTGAAGTTATGAGAGTGACGGATAATCCCACCCGTACAGTCATATCTGTCACCCTCACGCACCGAGGTCGGCGAAGCAGTCGGGGACACGGTTACTAATGTGCTTTTACAGTAACTCCTTGTTAGTGCAGTACCATAATTACTCGCAGAACCTAATCCACGCAACTTGCGCCAGGCTAAACTAAGTTAGTGACGATCAAGCTTTCGCGATGCAATCTTTCGGTGTGGAACTCGGTGCAGCAGGGGTGCAGTAAACCGCGGGGCCAAGCGGTGCCGTTGTCGGTCCCAGCAATTGACTTGCTGTGCTGTTAAGGTTCTATTGCTGTGTGAGCATGATTCTGTTGCATGAAGATGAAGCCACCACTCGTTTGTTTCAGGATAACGGGTTTATTCTGGAAGAGGATAGCTTCACGTGTACATTTATTTCATGCAAGACCATGGGCCACACTCCGATTTCAGCGATACTCCGCATTACGTAACCGGACTTGCCTCGCGTTTACGGGAATGGAGGTGAGCCTCAAGGATACCTTGAAAGGACCTCATGTTGGGAGAATAGATCTTGGTGAAAGTTGTATTTGTGCTCAGTACCTCTCCTTGCTGCAATATTTCTCCTTGTGCTCCTCTAGAAAGTGCACGCACCCTCAGTATTATCGAAAGCTTTGCTTGGACTGAGAGCCAAGATGGTTGAAGTTTTACTTCAGATGGTTGGGGGAGGATCATGAACCTTCCAATCTCGTAGGGGGATATGTGCTTGTTGACCCCCGTACTTCCACGGAGACGGTATTGAGCTCGAAAGTACGTGTCTCGCTTGAATGGACTTATAGGATCTCATTGGCTCTTATTTTGGGTGACAGCCCCCCTCCATAAATCAGGGTTTTTCAGATGGTTCGGATCGCCCTCATTTTTCCTTACTTTCTTCCCTGTTCACGCTCTCAGCTTCTTCACAGCATCTGTGCAGTCAAGTTTATTTACGCACTCATGGCGTCGTCGGGGACGTACACCATCCCCGATCTATGCTCGTACATTGCGTCCACTCCTCCGCCTTCTATCACTCACCTCCAATGGTGGAAAAATAAATATGGGGTTAAGCATGAGTTTTTGCTACTGAAAGTCGAACGACCCAGGAAACCGAGTCCCGTATGGCTGCGTCTCGAGCGCCGGATGCACGAGAACGCCAAGGGCGTGAATTCCCTTTTTTCCCGTGTTCAGTCGGGCGACACTGTGAGTCCTCTCATATACCTGTGTGAATCACGTCTCGATATGCTGTTTTTCTTCTAATCCCATGCTGATTCATTAGGTCAAGCTTTGTTCCAATGTCTCGCGCCTGTTCGATGCGTCACGCAGTCAAGTTCAAGTTGAGACAGAATTCACGACCCCACCACCTCTGCAAAGGCTAGGTGATCTTCTATCCATCCTGATGGAGGATTCTCCCGATTATAAACTATGCTCGGTCCGTACATCCCCCACATTTCTCCAACATTGACTAATACGAACATTCCAGGAGAATTGTTACTTCTTTTGTGCCGTCATATACGAAAATCTCGTTGGTGTGGGTGAAGGGATGAACACCATGGGCGTTCCTAGCAAATTTTCTCTGTCGCTTGCTACAGAGTTGAAGGCACAAATAAAAAAGCGTATGGACACGGGGCTGTTAGTCTGTTTATCGCCCTTTTATTTTCACCGTGCGTCGATTGACGATTCCCTTGTAGCCCAGGGCCTTCTCCTAGTATCGCTAGCCTTGAATTTCAGAATCCCTTGCCGACGGAAGGGACGGTTACTTCTACTCCCCGCCCCAGTGAGCAGCTCCCGAACGAAGTCTCGGCTACCCAGCAGCTGGGAGAAATGGTTCCAAGGTCCCCTCCCATTTTTCTGGAAGTTTCTGATCTCCTAATTGAACAGGACCCTTCGACGCACAACAGGGCTTCGACTCGGAGCTGGCACTCCCGCTTTACTGGGTCGCGGGCTAAAGAATCCACTCGCCATGTCGAATATAGCAGTGGAATACTCATGGCACCCGTCACAATCTCCCAGCCAGGGGTGAAGGCCCCAGTGCAAGCTAATACGCCTCAGCCATATCCTCATGATTCAGGCTATGAGAGGGGTAGCAAAAGTACGCGCCGTTCGCTTCCCCTCGCCCAGAAGGAGCATACAGATGTATTCAATAGGGAGCTCGACTTCTCTATTCAGTCGGACCAGTAGAATGGGCAGCTGGTCTCGTCCCCTCAAAGGGCAGCTTCCTGGCCCAAGAAAGAATCCAGCTGCTTCGGGGCCTGGTGAGTTTTTGTAAATATTTCAACTATCCCACTGATTTTGGTGGGTACACTTCGGGTTTTGATCTAGTAACTCTTATGCGCCTCCCCTGGATTTCTGCCCCAAGTGGCATGGTACCAAAAACCCAACAGCCCCAGGGAATGAAACTGTACATTTCTGTCGATTTTGGCGCCACGCATTCAAGCGTGTCGTACGCTTCCTCCACCAACGGAAAAGTGATTCCCATCGCTTCTTGGCCGGGATCGAGCGATCGCCTTCGCAAAATTCCGACGTGTCTAGTGTATGATGATAGAGGCGATCTTCGTGCCTGGGGTTTTCGGGCAAGGGATATTAATCTAAGGAGAGGATGGGTTCGTTGTGAATGGCAAGTTGTTGCTTTATATCCAGGGATGTCGAGAACCGACTGGATTTTGATGATAGGTTTAAGTTGTGGCTGGATCTAGAATCCGCACCTAGCACCATCTGTCCATCACTTCCCGTGGGTATTGCTCGTTTTTTAGCAGTTCGTTTTCGTTCTGACGGCGTTTTAGGCTGGAAAACAGCCTGCAGATGTGATTGTGGACTTCCTTTCCTCATTGTGGATGGTATTTGTAGACTTATACATGATCACATATACGACCCTAATGTCCTCGTCTGCCACAGTACGCAAAGGGGAAAATTCTCCTCAAACATACGTTGGATGCTTTAAGTAGGTGAAACACACCTTGCTGTGTACGGTTCCTAATGTTTCATCATCATCAGACTTCGCGGAAATTTACCTAAGTCCGTGACCCTTGGACATTCCGACGTTTCGCCTCTGACTTTATTTCAAGTATAGCCGTTCCAGCTTCATGGGATGCACGCAGGGCCTTGTCATTGAGGGAGGCGGCCGTCAAAGCGTGGGTATGTTTCAATTACGGGCCAGTGCATTGAACTGACCGCTATGGACATAGTGGCCTAGTTGTTCAGGTGTCGCGGAAAGATATGTATTGGCAGGAACGACTACATATCATACCGTACGATCCACGATTTCTAAGGCTTGCCAATCATCATATTCACTATGCATACGCTTGCTTTGATGAATAGTGAAACAAAGGCGTCGGCCATTCATTCTGTACCTCTCACACAATTTCTACCGGATCGGAAATTCATGATATGCGATGCTGGTGGTGGCACAATTGTATGTCATCTCCTACCCAAGTTTGGGGCACACTCAATCGACCTTGTAGGACATCGCCACCTACAATGTCACCCGTGTTTGGGGAGCGCCCGAAATCGCCGAGGTCTGCTTGCGCTCTGGGGCGTACTGCGGATCTCTGTTCTTGGACATTTATTTTCGCGAGCTCGTGCGAGCGCGTCTAGCAGACCACCCATCGCATTTGGACGAAGCAAGTCTGGCACATTTTCTGCTCACATTTTCTGGGGCCGAGAAACTGCGTTACAAGGGCTCTGTGGATGACAAAAAGATGTTCCATTTCAGATGTCTTCACCCCCAAAATTCAAGTATGAGCCACTCCCTTGATTGTCCTATCTAGGCTTATTGACGTTCGACCGCGCGTCCAGATCACCCCTCTGTAGGGTTGGAAAATGGCGAACTGATAATTCCGGGACATGTCCTCCGTCACGAGGTGTTCGATCCCGTTATTAATCAAGTCAGTCCTTCCTACGTTATCGACTGAAATTATCGTTCGAACCCTGTGGTGTCATTTCTCTCTTTGTTAGGTAATTCGCACTATTAATCGACATATGCTTGGTTCGAGAGTGCACGTAGATGCCTTGCTTCTTGTGGGAGGATTTGTTCAGAACGAGTATCTCTTTCAAAGAATTAAAGTCTCTCAAGTTCTACTCTGTGCCCCTATCCAGATGGCCCCTAACCATCGCACATTACATAGGATGAATTCAAATCTGCGATTCCTTCAATTATTCGTCCGACCAATGGTGACACGGCATCAAATTGCGGTGCTGCGCGAAGCGGCCTATACCCAACTGTGATCTCTGTGATTCCTTCACACAGCGTTGTCATGCGAGTCAGGCTCCCTGCAGAGCCAGAAGACAAGAGGATGAGACCAGCGTCCGTTGTAACCACTGGAAGAACCCAGTTCTCTAAGAACAGGTAAGTTGTCCTGCTCATCGTTAGTGTTCGAGTTCAAGCGTCTAATCACGTTCAATTGTTCATAGACTGCAGTATATAATTAAGAAGGGGATCGGGCTGCAAAAAGGAACCAGAGTGGACGCGCAAGTGGGCAAATTTTCTGTCGCGCCGAGCGGTATGCACCCCTATACTCCGTTCGGAATATTCATGTCCCCAACAGTAACGGACATCCTCGGCTTAGACAATATTTTTGAAACTGCGATCTACGTCGATAAGACCATGCGCTATACAGATCAAGGCGAAACAAAGGAACTCTGTGTATGTAGGGTTGACCTCAAAGATCTTCCCGACTTCAAGGAACAAGCCAGGGCCCCAACATCCGAGGGCTTTTACACTGGTATGGTGTAATTTCATACACTCCTCTGGCGATCTCATTGATCCTGGCTGTGAAATGCAGAGTTCGAGCTTGGTTTTGAGATGGACACCGCAGGTGACGCTCACCTTTATTTACTTGTTTCTTTACTTGGTCACGTTTTGGGACTCATGTCTCCTGTTTGCTGGGCAGAAATTCGGGGCGAGCTGTTGTACAAAGGAAGAAAATTCGGGGCTGTCACGTTCCATCTTCGCAGCTAACCCTATCTCCACTTTGCAATGACGAGTATTTTCCCCGGGGTAGGCTGGTTTGAAGCTTTTGAAGGTTGAGTGTAGGATGATTGGGTGTACGCTTTGGAATTTAATAAGTCATAAATAGTGTATTTCTAGGAAACATAATATATGTACTGCAGTTGTGCTATACATTCTCGCAGGAATCAATGCTTGGGGTCACTGTCTCGCCTGGAGGTAATTCTCTTCGCTCTGTTTTCTCGTTGATCTTTTTTTTTCTTTTGAGGCATCTGAATGATTCAATTACATGAACGTCCTGGCTGCCTGTATCTGTGGTTCGCACGTCTCCTTGTCACATTCGTTCGCCTTGGGGTCTTCTGGACAGCACATACACCGGCTTTTGATTGGTCTTGCTGGCGCTTCTGCTCCAAGCAACAAACATAAGCGAGACTTTGCTCATGACCGAAGAGGTGGGTTCATATACGATTGCCCGGAATGATCCCTGCTTGTTGATCGTCACATTTTCAAGGGAATCCCATCGAGTTCGAGTGATGATGATCCCGAGGCACGTTGCTATAGCCCAGGTGAATCAGTACGATGTCCTCACCTGGCTATTTTGTTGCACATGAGAGCAAGATTTCTCAGATAGAACTGCATCGCATCCCTACAGTCCTCCCAACCTCTCTTCACAGCTTCGCACTAACAGCTTCTCCGCAGTATCCATCCAATCACATTTGTTCACCCACTCGTGGAATCGTCTTAGTTCGTATGACATCCCCGATCTGTGCTCGTACATTGAATTCTCCTGCTCCTATCAGTCTCTTGAAATGCTGCAAAGGTCGGAGTGGATTGAGGCATGAGTTCTTGCTCCTGAAAGCGGACAGACCAGAAAATGGCGGGATCGTATGGTTACGTCTTGAGCGTCGGATGCACGAGAGTGTGCCATGGCCGCGAATTGCACCATCTCATCTGTTCTCTCGGGCGACACGGACTGCGAGTACTCATTCAATATGAATCCCATGTCAAACCACAACCTCCTACCCACCGTATGTCGACAATAAGTGGAGCTGATCAACGATTTCTCGGGTTTGTTTGATGCGTCGCGAGGCCAAGTCCTTGTTGAGACAGAATTCGCCAGCCACTCCCTTTGGAAATGCTACGCACTCTTTTATCCATCTTCCTTCTGCATTTCGATCATCCACCGATGCAATCATCTTCCGGAGAACTCTTAGTGAGTGGACACATCATTTCCCTTACGCTGCCCCCCCACTGTTACTTTCCTGCGCGGTCATATACGACAATCTCATTTCCGCGGGAAATGGGGTGAACGTCGCTGGTGTTCCAAGTAAGTTTTCCAACTCTTTTACTCCGAAAGCAAGGGCGAGAATTACAAAAAAGCGCATGACTAGTTCTTCGTCAGTCTCTTCATCAAATTTATCTTTAGACTGAAACCTTGATGTCACTATTGATCGTCTCCTTCAAGTTCAGACCCTTATAGGTTCCATGTGCGCATGCATGACAGGGTTCTGAATCCCCGGGACCCGGGACCCTGGCATAGCGGTGTCCCTCGGAGTGGTGCAATTCGGTCTCGGGCAAAATCTCGAACGCCCAATCGGACCTCCGAGAAGCATCGCTTCCAAGAGTCATATCATCGAGATCGGTCCTAATCTAGCCATCACGCCCAGAGGCAACTGGGACTCAGGAAATGCTACTGAGATGATGAACGGCCTCAATATATGGAGGGAAAAGTAGAAGGACGGCGAAAGAAACTAGGCACAAGTGAAGTGATAACCACCAACTTCAGTTGACACCCAAGCAAGCAAAGGAGGAGCCCTTCGCGAGAAAATCTACCCGATTACAGTAAAACGACAGATGCAAGTAAATACAAGACAATATAGGAAGTACAGAGTAATACATTAAACAAGGAACATGAGAGTATACATATAGCCCACTCAAATCAGGAAATCGAAGGTGACTCTTCCACACTCATGCCCATCATATAAGAGTACGCCACGAACCTCTGTCAACCAACGATCAGGTTATTATTAAGATAAAGAAAGAAGCTAGTTCTTGCCAGCACTATCGAACTCCAGCCCAACCTCAAACTCTATTGTGATCCCGAAACGTCAGTTGTGACTCGAGGATGCAGCATAATTGAAATACCAGTATAAAAATCTCCGGAAGAATGATTACTCGCATGTTGCTGAAAACAGGGTAGCGAACCCAGGTCAGCGGTCCACCGACAAAGTTCGGAGGTTTCGCCTTCGTCGGTGTACCGCATCATCTTGTCAGAATCTGAGGAATAAATCACCGCGACGAAGATTCGGTCTATCGACTTCATCGTCAGATCTCACGGGAACTTCGGGGGGGGGAACACCAGATGGCACACACCTTGTGGTGTTGCTGAAAATTTGCAGAACTTGGTCTTAATCCTCTGACCTTTCCGTAAGATCGCACCCTTGGATACGAGATATTGCAACCTGAGCTCAAGCGCGTGAGTCATTGTTGGCACCGGGAGAAGACCCAGCCTTCCTTACCGATTCTCGCAGATGTCATGTCCAACATCATTCTTCTTGATATACGCTGGCCGTCTCTGCACATCTTCTAGCTCGACGGGAAGTTTCACACGCATGATATAGCTCTTCGGAGCAACGATCGAAGACACAAGCGGGCGACGCGCAAGGCCATATTGAGCAGCACCACGGCAGGTTGCCGTGTCCGCATCCGGAGGGCGTGCAATGACTTTGATGCGGGAGCGAAAGGTTTCCTAGGATAATGGGATGAGCAATTGCGTTAATTGCAGCTCAAGGCACTCACGTCGACACGCTTGAACAGATACTCGCTACCCGAGAAGCCACCCACAAGGAGAAGCGCATCAATGCGTTGTCCCGCTCTCCGGATCTGTTCCTCAATAAGCTTAAGTACCTTCGGGATGCGATACGAATAAGGGTCATACGGAGATTTTTGGATCAAAAGTTTCGGAATGCATTACCTTCTCCACTACGGGGTCGAAAACCTCACGACGTAATAGGGATCCTGGAATCTTCAACTCGCCATTGATAAGACCCACAAAGGGGTCATCTAAACTCACGTGAGTCGAGTCCACACGCATACAACGTTAACGCATGAGTAAAGGACTGACCAGGATCCTCGGGATTAAAGCAAGTGAAGTGGAACATATATGAATCATCGCTTTCTCCTAGATACGCGAGCTTATCTGTTTCGGAAAAAGAATGCATAAAGTATGCTAAACTAGCAGCATCAAGGTGTGCCGGATGGTCTGCGAGAAGAGTGCGAACGAGCTCCCTGAAACGTAGATCGAGGAAAAGGGAGCCACAGTTGGAGCCCGAACGCGCACACACTTCCGCAATATCAAGGTTGGTCAGGGAGCCTATGATTTTATAGACTGCCAAATCCTGCGGACGAATTAGATGAGGTGCGAGGCATAGAAAATCACGAAATGGAACGGAACACACGACGGTACCACCTCCAGCGTCACAAATCATGAAGTTCTGGGTCGGTCTGAGTTGGTGCAAATTTGTTAAATGTGCACAGTGCACAGCCGCTGCCTCCGGCTCTCTGATTATATGGTTACGAATTAGATCCGAATGAACTCATTTAGATGAATATTAAGAGCGAACGTGATGATGTGCAGCCGGTCGCGCCAGTCACGGTCATTTGCATGAGCAGAACCAACCAAACCCCTGGAAAGAAAGCCCACTTTCAGAAATGGGAATCAAAATCCCACCCTTGAAACGTACGCGGAAAGAGCAGCATCACGCATGATTTGGCAGCCACGAGAATCCCAAGCAGCCGGCACGGCTACGGAGAGATCGTACATTCAATGGACATACGTAGCAAGATATAGATGAAATGAAGCAACCCACTTAGCCATACATCGGCAACATCTGGAATATGGCGCTCAGAAGTCAGAGAAGCCATGCCATCCTAGAAGTAAGGTCACGTACTTAGATCTGCGACCGCCCCAATTTCGCGGGTAATCTGCCCTTTAGCGTACTGGAGCACACACAGTGAGATCCAGGCCATTAACGCTCAAATAAAAGATGCTCACGTCCCACAAGCACCCGAGGAAGTCAATGATCAGGTCAATAGCTTGTTTTCCAGGGGGAAGTTTTGGCAGAGGAAGATCAACGGCCTCGCCATCTCGAAGGACAGTCGGGTCTAAAAATAATTTAAACCTTCCTAGAGTGTTCATCTCCCTACCCCAGGGAGGTAAGAAGAAAGCTCACCATTCACAACGTGTAGTCCCAGGAATAGGGCTCATATTCTTTGCCTTAAGCCCCCAGGCGAGAACACAGCCCGCATCATCGTACACCAAGCAAGTTGGAATCTTTCTGAAAGTCTCACTCGCACCAGGCCAGGAAAGAATCTGTTGTACCTTGCCTGACGCAATTCGTGCGGAGCCATACGCTACGCCAGAAAATGTGGTACCGAAGTCGATCGATATAGACATCTTCCCTTCGTCCGAGGGGCGTGACTGGGTTCAAGGGAGTTGGAGACACGTCGGATATGCATGACGGGGTTTTGGAAGCCAGGATTGTGGGCTAAGGACGTCGAGGGCGGCATTGGCGCGGATCTGATGGGGCTTGGATGATTGTTCGGATGCACTGGGCTAGGCCGCACAGCGTTTGGATCAAGCAAAGGTGTGTATGCTGGTGGATTGATGTGTCCGTTAAATGTGGAGTGTGCAGCGTCCAGACCATTTGAATTAGTGTTATTAGAAGGGAACCATAGGCCGTACGGGCTCTGAACCTCATCAGGGGAAGTTGGAGTGAGAATCTGGGGAGAATGGGACGACGGCAAGTGAGTCGACGGGTAATGTTGAGGTTGGAGAGGCGATTGTGGGCTAGGTTGGATCTTGGTTGCGAGCCAGTCGTTAGCACTATAAATGAAAGGATCCTTCGGGATCGTTTCTTCCTGCGGCCGGAAAACCAAGGCCCCGTTCACGAGCGGATCGATGGAGAGGGGGGTGGAAAACCTTGCCCCCTCCGTCAGGAAGGGATTCTGGGGTTCGAGACTTGGAATACTGGAAGGCTGTGAGCTCCTAGGGAACCCTCAGTAGTGACATCAGTGGTCGGTCCGGGCATAAGGGTGATGAACAGACTAACTGCCACATGTCCATATGCCTTTTTATTTTGGCCTTTGCCTCTGGAGCAAACGACAAAGAAAATTTACTTGGAGCACCGGCGATGTTCACCCCTTGACCCATGGAAAAGAGATCCTCGTATATGACGGCACAAAAGAAATAACAATTCTCCTGGAAATGTTCATATCAGTCAATGGTGGAAAAAGGCAGCGGGAGATACGTACCGAGGGCAGCTTATAATCCGGGGAATTCTCCTTCAGGCTGGATAGAAGATTACCTAGCCTTTGTAGAACTGGTGGGACAGTGAATTCTGTCTCAACTTGAACTTGACTGTACGGTGCATCAAACAGGGGGGCAACATGGCTACAGATTTTCGCCTGAGATATCGGCATTGGTTTAGAATAAAAGGGCATCGGGATATGATGCACGTCGGGGTATGAGACTCACAGTGTCGCCCGATGGGACAGGAGAGGATATGGTTTTCAGGAGACTGGCATTCTCGTGCAGCCGACGCTCAAGACGCAGCCACAGGGTGTTCCCATCCTCGGGTCGTTCGACTTCCAAGAGCAAGAACTCGTGCTTAAGTCCGTTCCGATTTTTGCACCATTTCAGGCGAGTGATGCGAGAGCGAGGAGTGGATGCAATGTATGAGGATAGATCGCCAATGTTGTACGTCGCAGGACGCCGCCATGAGTGGGTAAATAAATTAGAGCGCATAGAGAAGGTGCGTAACGTGGAAGAAACCCAGCCAGAACGGTGGCGATCCGATTTGTCAGAAAAACTGTGGTCGATGGAGGGGGACTGTCAGCAAAAACAAGTGTCAATGAGATCCTATCAACCCATGTGAGTGAGAGGGATGTACTTTCGAGCTCGATGCATTGTCCGTGGGAGTGCGAGGATCGACAAGCCGCACGTATCCTCCATTGATATCCGAAGGCTCGTACTCTTCCCCACCCCTATCAGGTGATTCAACCTTGCTCATCTTGTTCTATCGCTTCAATCAAAGGCGTTGACAACACTAAGGGTGCGACGGATGCACACTCTACAGGACCACAAGGAGAAAGAGCGCGGTGAGACTCATATCTCACCAATTAGAAGATTTATTCCAAAACACGAGGCTCAACTTAATGCCTATAGTTGCTCTTGGCGCTCACGTCCAGCACAGCATTTCATAATAAGGTCTTTCACAGTAAAAAAAAGGTCTCCAAAATGGGGTCAAAATCTGAGGGTATCATCTTTGAGGAGACAGTTTTTGAAGATGGGGGTTTCAAAAATCCCAGGCAAAAATGAAGGGCCAATGTTGTGCGGGTAACCTAATAAGGCAACTAAGAATCGATCTAATCTCCTAATCAGGATTTTGAATAGATTACACGACACATTTGGTACCTCAATGAATAGGGACAGCATGGGAATTTCCGAGAATCGGACTCAAGTTTAGCTGCGCTGGCAATTTGGGAAGGTGCGATTACTGTAGTGTTATGACCTCAGGTCGTGGTCACAGGTCACAAGACCCCTCCGAAGACTTAAAAGGGGACTGCTCACAGGCCATAATGGCTGGGTGACTTAGATGGTCACAACAAATTGAATTGAATTACCGTATATGGAAACAGGGTCTTGACCCTCCCTAGACCCCATGCTTGCCCCTCTGCCACCTGTCCCCACTCTAATCAATGTAGTCAGACTCATTACTGCCCATTTTCATCATTGGCACTGTCATCATCACTATCCGCTGTGTGATTCCATCATCTGGCATTGTTTGGGATGCATGAACAATGTCATCCGGGTGGGGTTGCACCGCATCATCCGAATTTTTCTCTAGAAGACAGGCCTGGGTATCCATGGGTGTGCTCACAACAGTGCTTAAAGGGGGGTCAGTCACTGTTGGAATAAAAAATACGTGTTGATTATGTAATCAACCCAATACCCCCTATTTGGGCTTAATCAAGCGCGACTCCCCTATGGTCATAATAGACCTAAGAGAATCTTCTATACTTTTCTGGTTGGTGCCAATGGCACCTGAACATTCTACTGCCCTCCTGTATTTTCTTTAATATCCTGTACATAGTATAAAAGGGCGAGCTTGACCTCGCCAACAAAATCTAAGGACTTTCTAAATAACCTTCCTACTATTATACTCGCGCAATTAGGAATGCGATTACGTAAAGCGGGTAGGTTCCAGCAATCTCCGCAGGGACGGATATCTCCAGTCCGATTCAATTTTACGAGTTATGAGCACGGTGCCAGCGTACGTCTCCTAAGAAATACACTATCCAAGTATGAGAGCCGGGCATTCAGGAGCGTATACCTAATAATCCAACACCCAGGGTTCAAAAGTTTCAAATCAGCAACAACCAGCCCGGCACACCTGGGCCAATACTCGTCAGGGGAATTCAATTGCCAAGAGGAGTTAGCTGCGAAGGTGGGACATAACGCTCCCGAATTTTCTTTCCTTGTACAATAGCTTACCCCGAATTTCTGGGCAGAAAATGGAGAATGAGTCCCCAAACAGGGCGAAGCGTAAATAATCAGGGTCCCACCAGGGGTGCCCATGTCAAAACCAAGCTCGAAGTCTGTATTCCATAGCAGAGATCAATGAAATCGTCAGGGAAATGTATGAAATTATATCACACCAGTGCAGAAGCCTGTAGGCGACGCGACCTCGACTCGTTGCCTGAAGTTGGGTAGCCTTTTGAGATCAACCCTACATAAACCGAGTTCGTTCGTTTCTCCTTCATCCGTATAGCGCATGGTTTTATCGTCGTTCGAGGTGTAGATCACAGTTTCGAAAATACTATCTATGTTGCCAGAGGATGAGACGAATGTTTCTGATGTAATATAGGGATCCTGACCATACGATGTGACCGAAAATTTGCGTAGTTCCGTGCCCACTCTGCTTCCTTTTTGCACCCCGACCCCCTTCTTAATTATATACTGCAGTCTGGGAATGATTGAACGTGGTCGGAGTATTGAAGTTGACAGCCCACTATCACTTATCCACTCACCTGTTCTCACAAAACTGGGTTCCTCCAGAGGTCGTAATGTATTGAGGTCTCATCCTCTCGTCTTCTGGTTCTGCAGGGAGCTTGAGTCGCATGAGAACGCTTTGTGAGGGAATCACGGAGGTCACAGTCGGGTGGAGAGCGCTTTGCGCAGCACCACGATTTGATGCCGTGTCACCCTCGGGCGGCCGAACAATTAAAGGAATCGCGGATTTGAATTTATCCTATATGATGCGAGATGGTTTGGATTATCCAGAGAGGCTAGTACAGAGCAGAATTTCACCACCCTTAATTCTTTGAAAGAGATACTCGTTCCTGGAAAAGCCTCCCACAAGCAGCAAGGAATTTACGCGCACTCTCGAATCGCGCATATGAGAATGTATAGCACGAACCACCTATAAAGAGAGAAAAATACGACTGGATTCGAACCATAATTTCGCTAGGTGACATAGAAAGCCTTACTTGATTAATAACGGGATCGAAAACCTCGTGACGGAGGACGTGTCCTGGGATTATCAGTTCGCCATCTTCCAAGCCTACAGAGGGATCATCTGGGAGTGCATGGTTGAACATTAATAAGCCTAGATAATACGATGAAGGGGGTTCATAGGTGAATCTTGGAGGCGAAGACATCTGAAATGGAACATCTTTGTGTCATCTGCAGAGCCCTTATAACGCAGTTTCTCGGACTCAGAAAATGTGAGCAAAAAGTGAGCCAGACTCGATTCGTCCAAATGCGATGGGTGGTCTGCAAGGCGTGCTCGCACGAGCTCACGGAAGTAAACATCCAAAAAGAGAGATCCACAGTACGACCCGGAGCGCAAGCAAGCCTCGGCGATTTCGGGCGTTCCCCAAGCACGTTGAATGTTGTAGGTAGCAATGTCCTACAGGACCGATTGAGTGCACCGCGAACTTGAATGGGAGAAGACATACAACTGTGCTGCCACCAGCATCACATATCATGAATTTCTGATCCGGCAGAAACTTTGTCAGAGGCACGGAATGAATGGCTGATGCCTCTGTTTCACTATTTATCAAAGAAAATGGATGTATAGTGAGTGTGATGATTGGCAAGCCTTAAGACATTACGGATCGTACGGCATGATGTGTAGTCGTTCCTGCCAATATATATCTTTCCGCGTCACTTGAACAACCAGGCCACTATTTTCATATCAGTCAGCTAAGTCCATTGGCCAATAAGTGGACAATATCCACGCTTTATTGGCCATCTTCCTCAACAATAATGATTTGCGTGCATCCCAAGATGCTGGGACAGCTGTACTCGAAGTAGAATCAGAGGGGAAGGATCAGAATCTCTAGGGGTAACGGACTGAGGTAAATCTCGGCAAAGTCTAATGAAGATGATAATCGCATTAGCAACACTAGATAGGGAAAATATTCCACCCACTTAATACGTCCAAACCATTTTTTCGGAGAATTTGTCCCTTAGCATACTGTGGCCAGCGAGGGGCGTCAGGATTGTATATAAGATCATGTGTAAGTCCCCAACTACCGTCCACAAGGAGGAAAGGAAGTCTACTGCCAGATCCGCAGGCTGTTTTCCCATCTAAAACGACACTCAGAAGGAGACGGTATTCGAAAAAGAAAGGAATCCTTACCGGAAGTAATGTATTGATCGTGCTAGGTGCGGATTCCGGATCCAGCAACATCTTAAACCTATCATCCAGATTTATTCGTCCTCACGAATGTACCGGAGTGTAAAGAACCAGCTTACCATTCACAACGAAGCCATCCTCTCCTTAGATTAATATCTCTTGCCTGAAGACCCCAAGCACGAAGATCACCTAGATTATCATACACTAGACAAGTTGGAATTTTGCGAAAGGGATCGCTCGATCCGGGCCAAGAAATGATCGGAATCACTTTCCCATTGGAGGAAGTAGTGTACGACAGGCCTGAATGCGTCGCACCAAAATCGACAGCAACGTATAGTTTAATTGCCTGGGGCTGCGGAATTTTTCGTGCCATGCTAGCTGGTGCGGGCATCCACGGGGGGCGCGGGGGGGTTACTGGATCGAAACCTGAAGTGTGCCCACAAAAATCAGCGGGATAGTATTAAAATTTTTTCTACAAAACGTACCAGGCCCTCCAGGTGCGCTCATTGTTCGACCGGAATGTCCAAATCGAACGAGCCGCCGTTGGGGGGACGAGCCCAGCTGTCCGCTCTGTTGGTTCGGTTGACTGGAGAAGTCATGCTACCTGTTGAATTACGACTTCTGTATTTTCCGTCTGGGCGGGACGAAGCGAACGGCGCGCACTTTTGCTACTCTTTTCACAGTCTGAATCATGAGAATATGGCCGCGGCCTGTTAGGGAAGTGAGCCTGCATTGGTGCCTTCAGCCCTGGAGACACATTGATGAGTTCCATGGGTATGTTCCTGTTACGAGGATGTCTATCGGATTCCTCGAGCCACGACGAACTAGATTTGCTGAAGAGAGAACCCCACCGCAGATTGCGCACTGGACGATTCTGTTTACTGCGGAGGTCAGAAACCTGCAGACAAATGGGAGGATACCGCAAGACCTTTTTTTGCGCCTGCTGGACAACCGAGACCTTGTCTGAGAATTGCTTGATGAAGAGCGGAGAGGAAACAGATGGCCCTCCGTCGGCAAGAGATTCTGGCCCTCGACACTTGACATACTAGGAAAAGGCTCTGGGCTACAAGGGAACCGTCAATAGTGACATCGATCCTCAGTCTAGATATAAGGGTGATGAACAGATTAACACACGTCTCCATACGCTTTTTGATTTTTGCCTTTGCTTCTGTACCACGCGACAGAGAAAATCTGCTCGGAGTGCCGGTGACGTTCATCCCGTTGCCTGTGGAACAGAGTATCTCGTATATGACAGCACAAAAAAAGTAGCAATTCTCCTGGAAGTGGTCGTATCAGTCAATGTTGGAAAAATGCCGCAAGGAATATGTACCGAAGGCAGCTTATAATCGGGAGAATCTTCCACCAGGATAGAGAGAAGATTACCTAGCCTGTGCAAAGGTGGTGGGGCAGTGAATACTGTCTCAACTTGAACTGGGCTTTGTGACACATCAAACAGGAGAGAGACATCGTTACATATTTTCGCCTAATACATTGGCATGAGTTTAGAAGGAAAAGGCACCGAGATATGATGCACATCGGGGAATGAGAGTACTCACAGTATCGCCCGATGGAACAGGAGAGGATATGGATTTCAGGACACTGGCATTCTCGTGCAATCGACGTTCAAGACGTAGCCATACGGTGCCTAAATCGTCGGGTCGTTCGACTTCCAGGAGCAAGAACTCATGCCTAACTCCATCCTGATTCTTGCACCATTTCAGACGAGTTATGGGTGTCAGAGGAGTGGATGCAATGTATGAGGATATATCGGCGATGTTGTACGTCGCAGGACGACGCCACGAGTGCGTCAATAAATTTGATTGCACAGAAGCTGTGGAGGAGTTGGGTGCGCGGAACAGGGAGGGAAGCAAGGGAGAATCACGGTGGTGCGATCCGCCTGAAAAACTCTGATTTTTGGAGTGGGACCCGTCACAAAAAATAAGAGCCAATGAGATCCTATCAACTCATCCGAGCGAGAGAGAAGTACTTCTGAGCCCAATATAGTATCCGTGGAAGTGGGGGATCAATAAGCACAGATCGCCCCGCAAGATCTGCAGGTTCATGCGCCTCCCCAACCTTATGAGGCGAAGCCTCGCTCATCTTGGTCTCTCGCTCCAGGCCAAGGGTAATATCACTAAGAGTGCGGCGGATGCCCTATCTAGAGCACAATGAGAAAGATGGCAACGAGAAGTGCTAAGCACAGATACAAAGAATCAGAAGATTTGTTCCCCAAACACGAGGTATCCTTGAGGCCCAACTCGATTCCCATAATCGACCTCGACAGAAGCACCTTTGGTTACGTAAAGCAGAGTGTCGCCGAAATCGCATACCGTTGTCAGTAATATGTGAAAGTATTCTCTCCACGAATGGAGCCCTACACAAACGCGTGGCAGATTCATCTTCATGCCCACGCAGTAATAGAACTTTTATAATAAGTCTGAAATCACGGCTGTTGGCGCCGACAAGGACACCAGTCGGGCCCTGCGGTCTACTCCAGTCCTGGTGCGGATTCCGGCCCGCGAAGGACGGAGGGTGGCTCTCCCGCCCACGGCGGAAGCTCCTCAGTTGCGATACCTGCACCGGTCGTAGACCGGATATTGATTCATACACGTGCCTGGCGAAAGCAATGCACGTAGGGTTGAGAGTAGGTCCGCCTACTACCAGTGCCCTTCGCCCACACAGCCTCCAAATAACCTTCGTCACCGTACGCCTTATAGTATTCGTACAAAGTCGTACCAAATCCTGCGCTTGGAACAAGACATCAACAACCCCGAACGGGAAACTTACCGAATTCGAATCGTGGCAAAATACCCCAGGCATCGAAACGTCGGCGAACGATCGAGCCTCGGAGGCGCAAAACAAAACTTCACCAAGGGGGTCCCAATCTCATCCCAACGTATTTAACGGACGCTTACTTCCCAGTGTATGGGACTTGGTTAATGGCTACCCAGGGCATGTCCGTCATTAAGGTGCTATTAGTTGAAACCAACCACCCCGAGTACAATGGAACCAGAGTCGGTAACGATTGATCCACTAGAGTCGTTTGCCTCGCGATCGTGTATGGGAGCTGGTCCAATCACCATAAATTAAAGGACATCCCGCGGGGCGCTGCCCAGAAACACCCAACTGCGACATAAACACGACTAGACCAAAGTAACAACCGCCACAAACCGCGGCGAAATGCAGACTCGTCCGATCTCTTCGAACACCCCGTCCGACGACACTGTGAGCATGTTCAAATCCCGAAGCGAGGTCGTGGCTGAGACTAACTTCCGATCGCCCTTTGCCCGACCCGTCGCTCGTCTTCCCCACCTACAAACAGACAATTAATGATATGATGTTCACCACCCGTCATCCGTTTCGGCGGATGACACACCGTGTAGCTACCTCTCGTTAACGACGAATTATAAACCCTGTGGCGATCTCTTTTAATCGGGGCGACTTCTTACGACCGCACTGGATCAGAATCTCTGGCAGCTGGTTGAAAAGCCCCAAACTGTTGAATATAGATTGTTTGTTACAGCTGGATTCATCCGGCGGCCCATGACACTGGGCGAGACTGTATAACAACCGACCCTCAGCCACGGTTAGAGTCTTCCACATCAAGAGGGGCAGCTCACTATTCCCCGGGGCTGCCTCGAGTGCCTCTGACGCCAACCGAAGGGGCAGGAGCAAAATTCTAAAACCCTCACTCCCAGGACAAGGTTGACATTTTCAAGTGATGACGTCCGCAATCAGCTAACAAACAACAAACAGCGGGTGACCAACCTGGTAAATAGGACACCGAGGGGTGCTGCCTCAAGAAATACGCTCCGAGCGTGGGGCAAGAAAATGCCGATGGCAAGTGTAGCGACGTAGCGGTCGACTAGAATTTGACGCATCCTACTCACTATTTTCTCCTGAACCTCCGTAGTCCGGAAGACACACTGGCCAGTGCCTTCCTGATAAATTGCCGAGAATTCCACAGACCACCGTCATGTAAAAGGAATGGTACCCTCTCATCCGTGTTGCCTCGCGGGTTCTTGGAATGGATGGAGCCGGACACCCAGAAGTCATAATGTGTAATGAGGACCACATCGTGATTTGGATGGGATGTTCATTCTTTCCCCGATGCTCCCTTTATTGATCTTTCCAAGACTGGTTCTCTGACGACACTACTCATCTCAGCAATGTGATACTTGGGGATTGCATACATACACATATGCACAGCTCTCGCTGGCGCTATCCTCAACCAGTACATCAGTTGTCCCTGCGTTGAGTCGCGCCGAAAAGAGGTGCTTTGCACGGGCTCCGAAGTCCTGCATTAACGCTATTGCTGTTATCCGTAGAACGATAAAATACACCGAGTGAAGAACACACAATCTGCACCAAACCTGTAGTTGCAGAAGGTGGCAGTTCGCACAGGTGGGAGTCAGGGAGATCCGGGCTAATTGAGATGAAGTGCGTTGGTGTCACGTCGGAGATTGAAAGAGGGACCGCCGAAGGCAATGGCGACGGAAACACTATGAGTCCAAAGGTCACATTCTAATTAGGAGGGGTCGACATGGAAGGAAAACTACTTAGTATTTAACCCAATACATCCTGTAGAGCGACCGCTCTGGGCGCCTCACAGCTACCCGTGGCAGCCCGCAGCGGTATAAAAGAGAGAAGTCCACCACCACCGCCACCACCAGGTCGGAGATTGAATATTTCATTACCACTACGGTGTTACCCCGATTGACTCACATTGTGAAATTTCTGCGCATCCATTTCCCTTGAAATTTGGCACAGCTATTCTCTAGATGTGTCCCCCCAATATGCACATGGAAGCAAAGGTATATCTTTTACATTGATGAAAACCCAGTGTGTTGGCTCATTGACTGGTGAAAGACGTACCGTATATCTATTTTGATGGGCCTTGGCTAAACTTCTCCATGTTGTGCCCTATGCTGTGCTCGACCTGAGCGCCTAGGAACTGAGTAGATCCTCGTATTTTGGGAACAAGTCTTCTAATTGGTGGGATATGGGCTCAGTGGTTCTCGCCGCGCTCTTTCTCCTTGTGCTCCTCTACAGAGTGCATCCGCAGCACCCTTAGTGTTATTAACGCCTTTGCTTGGAGTGACAGAACAAGATGAGCAAGGCCTCGCCTCGTAGGGGTGGGGAAGAGTATGAGCCTTCCTATATCATGAGCGGATACATGACGCTTGTTGATCCTCCCACTGCCACGGCCATTGCGAGCTCGAAAGTACATCCCTCTCGCTCGTATCGGTTGATTGGATCTCATTGGCTCTTGTTTTTGTCGACAGTCCCCCTCTACAAATCACAGGCTTTCCAGCGGATCGGATCGCCGCCATTCTTCCTGGGTTTCTTCCGCGTTACGCACCTTCTCTGGCGCTCTCATCTATTTACGCACTCATGGCGTCGCGCTGCGACGTACAACATTGCCGATCTATCCTCATACATTGCATCCACTCCTCTGACTCGCATCACTCGCCTGAAATGGTGCAAAAATCGGAACGGACTTAAGCACGAGTTCTTACTCTTAGAAGTCAAACGACCCGATGATGCGTGCACCCTGTGGTTGCGTCTCGAGCGTCGAATGCACGAGAATGCCAGTGTCCTAAAATCCATATCCTCTCCTGTTCCATCGGGTGACACTGTGAGCCTCATACCCCGATGTGCATCATATCTTGGTGTCTTTCATTCTAAACCCACTGCATGCCGATACACTAGGCGAAAATCTGTAGCCATATCTCACCCCTGTTTGATGCACCACACAGCCAAATTCAAGTTGAGACAGAGTTCAATGTCCCACCACTTCTGCAAAGGCTAGGTAATCTTCTGTCCAGCCTGAAGGAGAATTCCCCGGATTATAAGCTGCCTTCGGTGCGTATCCCCTGTTGCATTTTTCCACCATTGACTGATATGAACCTTTCCAGGAGAATTGTTACTTTTTTTGTGCCGTCATATACGAGGATCTCTTTTCCATGGGTAAAGGGGTAAACGTTGCCGGTGCCCCAAGCACACTTTCTCTGTCGCTTGCTCTAGAGGCAAAGGCAAAAATAAAAAGGCATATGGACATGTGGCCGTTAGTCTGTTCATCGCTTTTATGTCTGGACTGACCATCGATGTCACTATTGACGGTTCCCTAGTAGCCCAGAGTCTCCTAGTATCCGAAGTCCCGAACCCCAGAATCCCATCCTGACGGAGGGGATATTTTCCACCCCCCTCTCCCTCGAGCCGCCCCTGAACGGGGCTTTGGTTGCCCAGCAGCCAGAGGAAATGACTCCCAAGGATCCTTTCATTTATAGTGATGATGACTCGTTCGCAACCTATGTGCAACCTAGCCTACAATCACCTCTCCAACCTCAGCGATACCCGTCAACTCGCTTGCAGCTGTCCCATTCTATCCAGATTCCCTCTCCAAGTTCCTCTGATGAGGCTCAGAGCCCTTATGGCCCATGGTTCCCTTCTACTAACTCGGATTCGAATGGTCTGAACGCTACACACTCTACATTCACCGAACACATCAATCCGGGAGCACACACACCTTTGCTTGACCCAAATGTTGTGAGGCCTAGCCCGGTGCACCCGAACAATCATCCGAGCCCCATTCGATCCGTGTCAATGCCGCCCCCGGCGTCTTTAGCCCACAATCCTGGTTTCCAAAATCCCGGCATGGGTATTGAACATGTCTCCAACTCCTTGGAATCCAGTCATGCCCCCTCGGACGAAGGGAAGATGTCTATTTCGATCGACTTCGGTACCACATTTTCTGGTGTAGCGTATGGCTCCGCACGAATTGCGTCAGGCAAGGTACAACAAATTCTTTCCTGGCCTGGTACGAGTGGGAGTTTCAGAAAGATTCCAACTTGCTTGGTGTACGATGACACAGGCCGTGTGCTCGCCTGGGGGCTTAAGGCAAAGAACATGAGCCCTATTCCTGGGACTACACGTTGTGAATGGTGAGCTTTCTTCTTGTTTCTCCGGGGTAGGGAAATGAACCCTCTAGGAAGGTTTAAATTATTTTTAGACCCGACTGCCCTTCGAGATGGCGGGGCCGTTGATCTTCCTCTGCCAAAACTTCCCCCTGGAAAACAAGCGATTGACCTGATCACTGACTTCCTCGGGTGCTTGTGGGACGTAAGCATCTTTCATTTGAGCGTTAATGGCCTGGATCTCACTGTGTGTGCTCCAGTACGCTAAAGGGCAGATTACCCGCGAAATTGGGGCGGTCGCAGATCTAAGTACGTGACCTTACTTCTAGGATGGCATAGATTCCTCTGACTTCTGGCCACCATATTCTAGATGTTGCCGATGTATGGCTAAGTGGGTTGCTTCATTTCATCTACATCTTGCTACGTATGTCAATTGAATGTACAACCCCCACCCCCCGTAGCCGTGCCGGCCGCTTGGAATTCTCGTGGCTGCCAAATCATGCGTGATGCTGCTCTTTCTGCGTAGGTGTCAAGGGCGAGATCTTGATCCCGATTTTCTGAAAGCAGGCCTGCTTCTTTTCAGGGGTTTGGCTGGTTCTGCTTATGCAAATGGCCATGACTGGCGCGACCGACTACACATCATCACGTTCGCTCTTAATATTCATCTAAATGACCTTATTCGGACCTAATTCGTGACCGTATAATCAGAGAGCCGGAAGCAGCGGCTGTGCACTGTGCACATTTAACAAATTTGCATCAACTCAGACCGACCCAGAACTTCATGATTTGTGACGCTGGAGGTGGTACCGTAGTGTGTTCCATTCCATTTTGGGATTCTAATGCATTCCCCCTCATCGAATTCATCTGCAGGATTTGGCGGTCTATAAAATCATTGGCTCCCTTACCAGCCTTGAGATTGCGGAAGTGTGTGCGCGTTCGGGCTCCAATTGTGGCTCTCTTTTCCTTGATCTACGTTTCAGGGAGCTCGTTCGCACCCTTGTCGCCGACCACCCGGCCCACCTTAAGGCTAATAGTTTAGCATACTTTATGCATTCTTTTTCCGAGACAGATAAGCTCGCATATATGGGAGAAAGCGATGATTCAAATATGTTCCACTTCACTTGCTTTAATTTCGAGCACGGTCAGTTCTTTAATCATTAGCGCTGTTTGCGTGCGGACCTGACTCACGTGGGTTTAGATGACCCCTCTGCGGGTCTTATCAATGGCGAATTGGAGATTCCAGGATCCCTCTTACGTCGTGAGGTTTTCGACCCGGTAGTGGAGCAGGTATTGCATTCCAGAACTTTTGATTCAAAAATCTCCATATGACCCTAATTCGTACCGCATCCCAAAGGTACTTAAGCTTATTGAAGAACAGATCCGGAGAGCGGAACAATGCATTGATGCGCTTCTCCTTGTGGGTGGTTTTTCGGGTAGCGAGTATCTGTTCCAGCGTGTCAACGTAAGTGTCTTGGGGTGTAATTAATGCAATTGCTCATACCACTACCCTAGGAAACCTTTGGCTCCCGCATCAAAGTCATTGCACGCCCTCCAGATGCGGACACGGCAACCTGCCGTGGTGCCGCTCAATATGGCCTTGCGCGTCACCCACTTGTGTCTTCGATCATTGCTCCGAAGAGCTATATCATGCGTGTGAAACTCCCCGTCGAGCTAGAAGATCGGCAGAGGCGGCCAGCATATATCAAGAAGAATGATGCTGGACATGACATCTGTGAGAATCGGTAAGGTCGGGTCTTCTCCCAGTGCCAATAACAGGGCTCATGCGCTTGAGCTCAGGTTGCAATATCTGGTATCTAAGGGTGCGATCCTACGGAAAGGTCAGAGGATTAAGACTAAATTCTGCAAATTTTCAGCAACACCCCAAGGTGCGTACGATCTAGCGTTCCCCTCCGAAATTCCAGTGAGATCTGACGATGAAGTCGCCAGACCGAAACTTCGTCGCGGTGATTTATGCCTCAGCTTCTGACAAGATGATGCGGTACACCGACGAAGGCGAAATCTTCGAACTTTGTCTGTGGACCGTTGATGTGGGTTTGCTACCCAGTTTCCAGTCCCGTGCGAACGATGCTCCGGGAGGTTTTTATATTGGTATTTCAATTGTGCTAGATTCGGGAGTCAAAATGTCCAAACTGACATTTCGGGGCCACAATAGACTTCGAACTTGGGTGGAGTTGGATAGTACTGGCAAGGGCTAGCTTTTTTTCTCCATCTTAACAATGAGCTGATCGTTGATTGACAGAGGTTCGCGGGGTACTCTTATGCGATGGGCATGAGTGTGGAAGAGTCACCTTCGATTCCCTGATTTGAGTGACTATATATCCTAATGTTCCTTGTTCAATGTATCACTCTGTGTGCTTCCTATATTTTCTTGGATTTACTTTCGTCAAGTTGCAAACCCTGGCGCCGTTTAATCGGGAAGACTTCTTGCATCTGCATCGGATCGCCCTGGCAGCTGGTTGGGGAACCCCAACCTGTTGAATACAGATTGTTTGTCGGAGGAAATGTCGCCATCTCCCGCATCGAGAGGGACGACTCACTACCCCCCACGGCTGTGTCGAGAGCCTGTGAGAGCAGCTGAAGGCGCAGCGCGAGTACGAAATTTGAAGAGAAAGCTCACTTTCAGGACAAGTTTATTTGCAAGTGAGGTCGCCCGCAATCAGCGAACAAGCAACAAATAGTGGGTGAACAACCTGGTAAATAGGACACCGAGGGATGTTGTCAGAGAAATATGATCCGGTATTGGGACAAGACAATCCGGTGCCCGAGATAGTGAGTGCGATCCTACCTCACACTGGATTGACTATTTTCCCCTGAGCCCTCTGTAGTCTAGAAGACATAGCCCCAGTGTCTTCCTGATAAGTTGACAAAAGTCCCGGAGCGACCGTCATAGAAAAGGGCTCCATCCGTGTGGCCTCGCGGATTTCTGGAATGGACGGAGCCTGACACCTAGGAGTTATAATGTGTGATGGGCACATCGTGATTTGGATGGGATGCTTATGTTCATTCTTCCCCCGATATTCACTTCCTTTATTGATCTTTCCGAATCCAAGAATGGTTCTCTGAAGATGCTACTCATCTCAACAATGTGATACTTGGGGATTGCATAGATGCATGTACTCAGCTCTTGCCAACGCTCTCAAACGATACGTCTGTGCTCGGTCTCGTAGAGGAAACCGTAAACATCATGTCAGAAGTATGCAGAAGGGACAGGCCTAGAACCGAGTGGAACCATTCTTTTTTCATGTAAATCAGAAAGCATGAAGGACCTCTTACTCCGACTTACTCGTAACAGCACTAGCATTACCAGTGCGTCCACAGCGCGAATTGGATACCTGATAAATGAATAATCAAGTCTCTGTTGAGTTGCGCCGAAAGGAGATGCTTTGCAGGAACTGTGAACCATTTCATTAACACTATTGCTGTTACGGGTGAAACGATAAAATACACTGAGTGAAGAATCGCAATCGGCACGTAACCTGTACATGCGGAAGGTCGCAGTTCGCACCAGGAAATTATGCAGAATTCAATTCCCAGGGATAGCAGGTAGCCTTAACCGCCCACCCCGCTCTCCACCAGAAAACCAAACTACGTGCGCCTCTGGAACATTCACAGGACGGGCTAAGTGAAAATGCTATCCACCACGTGCAGTCCACTCACCTTGACTCTCAATTTCGATACCAATCTCAAAAACTATACGAACAATTAGAATCCTCACCAAAGTGAGCTATGACAGGAGCAATCACTCACCTGTATCAAACCTCTTCCGAGAAGAATTCTGTGCATTTTGCTTGAACAACTGGATAGCACTAAGATCGATTTCCCAATCTACGATGTGTTCCAGATCGCCTCCACTCGTATCAGCCCGCATCTCTGCAGAGTCCGAGGTGTATACTCTTGCAACAAAGACGGAATCTAACCATGCAACAAATCAGAACCTCCTAAGCCCAGCCGAATATCGCACAGAAGGTCATTCCTACCCGAAGAATTAGAGGAAGTCTTCGTGAATTCTTGGAGGACTGGCTCTCCCTTTTTTAACAATGCGCCTTTGACCACCAAATACTGCGCTCTTGAAGGTGGGGGAGACTCATCAGCCAGGTGACAAACAGGTGAGGCACAATTATTCAAGGCTAGTACATACTCGAAAACCCCGTTGAATCCATTCATCATACCAGCAGCAGTTCTCAACTTCCAGTTGCCTCCGCGGCCGATGGCTAGATTGGGACCAACCCCGATGATATAACTCTTGGAAGCGATGATGGTCGGAGCTCCGATTGGCCGTTGTATGAGACTTTCTGCAAGACCTGATTGTGCAGTTCCGAGGGATGTCGCTATATCCGGATCCACGGGATTCAGAATCCTTCCATGCAAGCGTTCGTGGAATGTATTCTGCATCCATCGTAACGCCACATAAATGTGAGGGAAATCGAAAAGCGGAATATGCGTACCCATATGCGATCAAAAAGATATGGGCTCGCAGAAAACCCACCCACGAGAAGGAGGGCGTCCACCGAGCCCACTCTCTTCAACTGGGCTTCCAGCACGCCGAGGCCCTGAAAATGTGGCATGAATTTTGGATAGGGCTGGATCTATGACCAAAAATCGAACCTTGTTGACGATGGGGTCGAACACTCGCTCTTGGAGATCGCTCACTGGTACCACGAGTTGACCGTTGAAAAACTCGTCATCAGAAAGATCAAGGTTGTCTATCGAGAAAGAAGTTTGAGATTGGGCCACACAAATCCTACGACATGATTAGACTTACAATAATCAGAAACGTCGAAGCACTCAAAATGGAGATCCCTCCGGTCCTGCTTTCCATTAAACTCAAGTTTGTATAAATACGTGAAAGCATGCATATAGCGTGCTAGATTCTTCTCGCTCAACCGAATATTTCGAATTTTATGCCACTCTTCCAGATAGGCGCGGAAGTTGATGTCCAGAAAATGCGATCCGCAGCTGGCACCTGAAGAAGCACACTGTTCTGCAATCTGAGTTACATTCCCCAAGACCTGGTAAATCGCCGTATCCTGTACGAGTCTTGATTGTATAATGGGAGAAAGAACAACGAGAAAGGACGCACTATAGTACCACCCCCAGCGTCGCACACCATGAACGACTGGTTCGGCTTCAGCCCGAGGTCTTTCCAAAGGATGCAGTGCACAGCCCCGGCTTCTGGTTCACTGAGGGAAAATCCTGAATGAAGAGATCATACCCAATCCGCAAGGCGTGACATACCATATGATGTGTAGCCGATCCCGACCGCCTGCGTATTCCTGAGAGCCCTCGTGCGCCACCAGACCACTGAATACAGAATATAAACGAGGCGACTTGATGATCAGTGCTTAATGCTCACGCTGCGTACGCCGCGTCTCGCATCATCTCGCCATTTCGCACGGTCCAGGTCGCCGGGATGGCTGTAGACGCAGTGTGTCAAAGCATATCAATCTGGGTATAGTTGCCAGGAGCCTCACAAAGCCAGATATCAGCGCATTCTACAACCTTACGTTGTTACTAAAAGAGCATTCAGAGAAGGCACCAAGAGTCCGAGGACATACGCAGGTTATTGTTTGTATAACCACGGTTGAGGATCTTTTGTTTTGCGCTCTATACAAGAGAGATAATCCTTAGTGACGGAAAATGACTACAGGGAGGAGTAATCGCACCTCCCAAAGCTCGCGCAGGTAGTCAGTTATGACATCGATCGGTTCTTTACCTAACTGAGTATGAATTGTCAGCAGCACGAGCGGCGTTGATGAAGTATGTGACACATACGGGAAGCATCCCGGAGGTGAGATTTGAGGCAGCGTTAGGATTAGAGTCCAACAAAAGTTTGAACCTATTTTGCGCACGAACGTAAGCAGGGGATAAGACAATGTAGAAATAATCAAACTACAGTTCGCAACGAATCCAACCCCTTTCAAGTTCAACGGCCAGGGCTCTATGACCCCACGCCACAACATGGCCCTGAGCATCATAAATCAGGCAGGTAGGCACCTTGCGATTCGGTCCAGGCCATAGAATTTGCTCGACCGTATCCGATGACAGGCCACATGCCACCCCAGATAGCACCGTACCGAAATCAACCGCCACGCACATTCTCCCCTGACCGGGGTTCAGTTTCGGTCGCATCGCTTCTGGGCGAACTTTCGGAGGAGGTTGTGGGAATTCTGACGGATGATCTCCTCCACCAGACGTCGTAGGACTCGCCTTTCCTGGTCTCGTTCTCAGGGGAAGTCTGTAGGGAGAGGATGGAGATCCATCTGCGCCAACATCTTCTCGAATCTCTTGACGGCCATCTTGTCGAACATGGGGGGAACATGGGGGGGAACATCCGGAAGAATGCCCGGCTGCTAGCTTCCCCGGAGTTAATGACCCTGGAGGGAGGGGAAACAGATGACCCCTCCGTCGGCAGGGGATTCTTCTCCTCGACACTTGAGATACTAGAAGGCTCTGGGCTACAAGAGAACCATCAATAGTGGCATCGGCCCTAGTCTAAATATAAAAAGTGATGAACAGACTAACACCGACGACTCCATAAGCTTTTTGATTTTTTCCTTTGCTTCTGCACCACGCGACAGAGAAAATATGCTCGGAGTACCGGTGACGTTCATCCCTTTACCGGTGGAGAAGAGAATCTCGTATATGACTGCACAAAAAAAGTAACAATTCTCCTAGAAGAGGTCACATGAGTCAATGTTGGGGAAATACAGCAGGGAATGTGTACCGAAGGCAGCTTATAATTGGGAGAATTTTCCTTCAGGATAGATAGAAGATCACCTAGCCTTTGCAGAAGCGGCGGGACAGTGAATTCTGTCTCAACTTGAACTTGGTTTCGTGAAGGATCAAACAGGAGTGAGACATCGTTGCATATTTTTGCCTAATATATTGGCATGAGCTTAGAAGTAAAGCACCGAGATATAGGGATATGAGAACTCACTGTGTCGCCCGAAGGAACAGGGAAGGATATGAATTTCAGAAGGCTGGCACGCTTGTGCATTCGACGCTCAAGACGTAGCCATAGGGTGCTCCCATTCTCGGGTGATTCGATTTCCAGGAGCAAGAACTCCTGAACTCCACGCCGATTTTTACACCACTTCAGGCGAGTGATGCGGGTCAGAGGTGTGGATGAAATGTATGAGGAGAGATCGGCGATGTTGTACGTCGCAGGACGACGCCAGAAGTGCGTAAATAAATTGGAGAGCACAGATGCCGTGGACAAGTTTCGTTTACGAAACAGCGAAGAAAGTAAGGGAGAATCGTTGTGATGCGATCTGTCTGACAGACTCTGATTTATGGAGGGGGCCTGTCACAGAGGATAAGAGCCAATGAAAGCCGATGAGATCCTATCAACCGATGCGAACGAGAGAGATGTACTTTCGAACGAAATATAGTGTCTGTGGAAGTGTGGGGATCAACAAGTGGGTATCCCCTCGCAAGATCAGCAGGTTCATGCGGGTCCCCAAGGTTATGAAGCAAACGCTCGTTCATCTTGGTCTCCCGCTCCACGATAATAACACTAAGGGCGCGGCGGATGTCCTATCCAGAGGAACACAACAATAAAGAAGTGAAGTACAGACACTAGCAAAGCAGAAGATTTGTTCCCCAAACACGAGGTATCCTTGAGGCTCAACTCGATTCCCATAATTGACGTTGAAGCGACAAGTTCGATTACGTAGAGCAGAAGTGCCAACATCGCTGCAATCCGTGTGGGAGCAGTGGTCCACAATAATTATTGTAATACGTGAAAATATCTTCTCCAAAAATAAGCCCTTATACGCACGGGTGGCAGGTTCATCTTCACGCTCACGCGGTAATAGAGCCTTTAAGTCTGAATGCTAGTGCCGACAAGGACATCAGTCGGGCCCTGCGGTTTACTCCACCACTGCCATGCCGAGTTCCACACCGAAAGATCGCATCGCAAAAGGTTGGTCGTCACTAACTTGGTTTCACCTGGCGTAAGGTGCGTGGATTCGGAGCCACAAACGACAGAAGGTTTTTCTTATTTTGTCCAAATGATGCAGATCACATGATCATTACGGAATGATTTTGTAAGCCCAAACAGTCTTCAAACACGCAACACAAACACCGAGAGAGGGAAACAGGTCACCACGGACCCGCCGCGGCGGGTGTGCAGTAATATAAGGTGAGTACCACGGCCCCAGATACAGTCGCACAAAGAGAGCAGCGAAAGCTGCACTTTTTGCACTGTCTTAACATCTTTAACTAATGTGTTTCTTTTTCTAGATTGTCCCCTCCCAGTGGACTGAAAAGCCACACGAAGCCCCCGCCGGAACTGACATATGAACCCTCAGACACCAAGCCCTATGAACACCCTCACGAAATGGATCACGAAATGGATCACGAAACCCCGCCCTCCAAATACCTGCCCAATGTACGATGACGGGGCAGAACGCAGTACCACAGATCTGCCATGGCGGATCTGTGGTAATATATCAGCTAAGTTTTTTGTTATTAGAATACCGACGGCAGCGCAGAAAGAGCAGCTTTCGCTGCTCTTTTTGCACTGCCTTTGCATTTTAACCCATGCGTTTCTAATGTGTTTTTCTTTATTCTAGATTATCTCCTCTCCCCTGACTGTAGTGTCATGTAAAAATCCAGCCGAACCGAGGTCCAAATCCCCGAATGCCAAGCTCTGTGAAAAGCCATGCGAACGCCCGTAAGAACGCCCGCCCCCCAAATACCGGAACAATACACAACAATGGAGCAAGACACTGGACCACATACCCACCACGGCGGGGGTGTGGCAACATCAAGTTCGTTTTTTTTTACTAGCATACCCCCCCTGCGGCGCAAAAAGAGCAGCCAAAGCAGCCCTTTTTGCGCTGTTTTGAATTCCTTCTTATATATTATTCCTTGATTAAGGTGCTATTAGTCGAAACAAACCACCCTGAGTAGAATGGGGTCAGAGTCGGTAACGACTGATCCAGAGTCGCTTGCCTTCCTCGTGATCGTGCATGGGAGCTTGGACAATCACCATAAATTAAAGGACATCCCGCGGGGTATTGCCCAAAAGACATCCAACTGCGACATGAACAACACAAGACCAAAGTAACAACCACCACAAACCGCGGCGAAATGCAAGACTTGTCCGATCTCTTCGAACACCCCGTCCGACGGCACTGTGAGCACGTTCAAATTCCGAAGCGAGGTCGTGGTTGAGACTAACTTCCGATCGCCTTTTGCCCGACCCGTCGCTCGTCTTCCCCACCTACAAACAGACAATTTATGATATGATGTTCGCCACCTCCCGTCATCCGTTTCGGCGGATGACACACCGTGTAGCTACCTCTCGTTAGCGACGAATTATAAACCCTGGCGATCTCTTTTAATCGGGGCGACTTCTTACGACTGCACTGGATCAGGTTTTCTGGCAGCTGGTTGAAAAACCCCAAATTGTTGAATATAGATTGTTTGCTCCAGGAAGTGTGTCCACCTCTTGCATTCATCCGGTGGTCCATGACACTGGGCGAGACTGTATAACAACCGATCCCTAGCCACGGTTAGAGTCTTCCACATCAAGAGGGGCGACTTACTATTCCCCGGGGCTGCCTCGAGAGCCCCTGACGGCAACCGAAGGAGCAGGCGCGAAATTCTAAGAAAGCTCACACCCAGGACAAGGTTGACATTTGCAAGTGACGACGTCCGCAATCAGCTAACGACAAATGGTGGACGCCCAACCTGGTAAATAGGACACCGCTGCCGAAAGAAATACGTTCCAATGGCGGGACAAGACAATGCGGTCGCCGAGATCGTGAGTGTAGCGAAGTACCGTTCGACTTGAACTTGAGATATCCTCCCCGCTCTAAATTGACAGACTTTCCCTGAGCCGTCCGTAGTCCTGACTCCTGAAGACATACCCCACCAGTGCCTTCCCGATAAGTTGACAACAATCCCGGAGAGAGCGTCATATAAAAAGGGACGGTCCCGTCCCATCCGTGTCGCCTCGCGGGTTCTTGGAATGGATGGAGCCGATACCCAGAACTTGTAATATGTGATGGAGCACATCGTGATTTGGAGGGATGTTTATGTTCATTCAAGAATGATCTTTCCGAATCCAAGACTGTTTCTCTGAAGACACTACTCATCTCAACAATGTGATACCCGGGGATTGCATATATAGATGTACTTAGTTCTCCCCACGCTATCTTCAAACGGTACATCTCTGCCTTGGCTCGTAGAAGATCCGTAAACCTGTCAGAAGTATGTGGAAGCGATATATAGGCTTAGCACTGAGTAGAACCATTCTCTTTTCATATAAATCAGCAAGCATCAAGGCTCTCGTAACAGCACTAGCATTTATCCGATAAACGAATAATCAGGCGTCGAGTTGCGCCGAAAGGCGATGCTTTTCAGGAACTGTGAACCATTTCATTAATGCTATTGCTATTACGGGTGAAACGATAAAATACGCTGAATGAAGAATCGCAATCTGCACGTAACCTGTACATGCGGAAACTCGCGGTTCGCACCAGGAAGTTGCGCAGAATTCAATTCCCAGGGATGCCAGGGAGCCTTAACCGCCCACCCCGCTCTCCATCAGAAAGCCAAACTACGTGCGCCTCTGGAACATTCACAGGACAGGGTAAGTGAAAATGCTATCCAGCACGTGCAGTCCACTCACCTTGACTCTCAATTTCGATACCAATCTCAAAAACTACACAAACAATTAGGCTCCTAACCAAAGTGAGCTACGACAGGAGCAATCACTCACCTGTATCAAACCTCTTCCGAGGAGAATTCTGCACATTTCGCTTGAACAGCGGGATATCACTAAGATCGATTTCCCAATCTACGATGTGTTCCAGATCGCCTCCACTCGTATCAGCCCGCATCTCTGCAGAGTCCGAGGTGTATACTCTTGCAACAAAGACGGAATCTAACCATGCGACAAATCAGAACCTCCTAAGCCCAGCCGAATATCGCACAGAAGGTCATTCCTACCCGAAGGATTAGAGGAAGTCTTCGTGAATTCTTGGAGGACTGGCTCTCCCTTTTTAACAATGCGCCTTTGACCACCAAATACTGCGCTCTTGAAGGTGGGGGAGACTCATCAGCCAGGTGACAGGTGAGGCGCAATTATCCAAGACTAGTACATACTCGGAAACCCCGTTGAATCCATTCATCATCCCAGCAGCAGTTCTCAACTTCCAGTTGCCTCTACGGCCGATCGCTATATTGGGACCAATCCCGATGATATAACTCTTGGAAGCGATGATGGTCGGAGCTCCGATTGGCCGTTGTATGAGACTTTCCGCGAGGCCTGATTGTGCAGTTCCGAGGGATGTCGCTATATCCGGATCCATGGGATTCAGAATCCTTCCATGCAAGCGTTCGTGGAATGTCTCCTGCATCCATCGTAACGTCACATAAATATGAGGGAAATCGAAAAGCGGCATATACGTACCCATATGCGATCAAAAAGATATGGGCTCGCAGAAAACCACCCACGAGAAGGAGGGCGTTCACCGAGCCCACTCTCTTCAACTGGGCTTCCAGCACGCCGAGGACCTGAAAAATGTGACATGAATTTTGGATAGGGCCGGATCTAGGGCTAAAAATCGAACCTTATTGACGATGGGTCAAATACTCGCTCTTGGAGATCGCTCACTGGCACCACGAGTTGACCGTTGAAAAACTCGTCATCAGAAAGATCAGTGTTGTCTATCGAGAAAGAAGTTCAACGTCGGGCCACGCAAATCCTATATATAATCAGACTTACAATAATCGGAAACGTCGAAGCACTCAAAATAGAGATGCCTCCTATGCTGCTTCCATCAAACCCAAGTTTTTGTGTATACGTGAAAGCATGCATATAGCGCGCTAGATTCTCGGAGCTCAGCGGAATGTTTCGAGTTTGATGCCACTGTTCCAGATAAGCGCGGAAATTGATGTCCAGAAAATGTGATCCACAGCTGGCACCCGAAGAAGCACACCGTTCTGCAATCTGGGTTACATTCCCTAAAATTTGTAAATCGCCGTATCCTGCACGAGTATCCTTGATTGTATAATGGGAGAAAGGACTAAGGAAACGGACGCACTATGGTACCACCCCCAGCGTCGCACACCATGAACGACTGTTCGGTTTCAGCCCCAGATCTTTCCAAAGGACACAGTGCACGCCCCCGGCTTCCGGTTCACTAAGTACAGAAAATCCTGAATGAAGAGATTGCACCCAATGGGCACGGCGTGACATACGATATGATGTGCAATCGATCCCGACCGGCCTGCGTATTCCTGAGAGCCCTCGGTGCCACCAGACCACTGAGTATAAATGAATATAAATATAAACGAGATGACTTGATATCAGTGTTTATGCTCACGCTGCGTACGCCGCGTCTCGCATCATCTCGCCATTTCGCACGTCCAGGTCGCCGGGATGGCTGTAGACGCAGTGTGTCAAAGCATATCATCTGGTATAGTTACCAGGAGCCTCACAAAGCCAGATATCAGCGCATCTACAACCTTACATTGTTACTAAAAAACATTCAGAGCACCAGACCGAGGATACGCAGTTATTGTTGTATACCACGGTCAGGATCTTCGTTTTGCGCTCTATACAAGGGAGATAATCCTTACTGACGAAAAAG
>MU128999.1:111589-122644 GCA_014904985.1 Hydnum rufescens UP504 | reverse complement strand
GAAAAGCGGCATATACGACCCATATGCGATCAAAAAGATATGGGCTCGCAGAAAACCCACCCACGAGAAGGAGGGCGTTCACCGAGCCCATCTCTTCAACTGGGGCTTCCAGCACGCCGAGGACCTGAAAAATGTGACATGAATTTTGGATAGGGCCGGATCTAGGGCTAAAAATCGAACCTTATTGACGATGGGTCAAATACTCGCTCTTGGAGATCGCTCACTGGCACCACCGAGTTGACCGTTGAAAAACTCGTATCAGAAGATCAGTGTTGTCTATCGAGAAAGAAGTCAACGTCGGGCCACGCAAATCCTATTAATAATCAGACTTACAATAATCGGAAACGTCGAAGCACTCAAAATAGAGATGCCTCCTATGCTGCTTTCCATCAAACCCAAGTTTTTTGTGTATACGTGAAAGCATGCATATAGCGCGCTAGATTCCGGGCTCAGCGGAATGTTTCGAGTTTGATTCCACTGTTCCAGATAAAGCCGGAAAATTGATGTCCAGAAAAGTGATTCACAGCTGGCACCCGAAGAAGCACACCGTTCTGCAATCTGGGTTACATTCCCTAAAAATTTGGTAAATCGCCGTATCCTGCACGAGTATCCTTGATTGTATAATGGGAGAAAGGACTAAGGAAACGGACGCACTATGGTACCACCCCCAGCGTCGCACACCATGAACGACTGGTTCGGTTTCAGCCCCAGATCTTTCCAAAGGACACAGTGCACGGCCCCGGCTTCCGGTTCACTAAGTACAGAAAATCCTGAATGAAGAGATTGCACCCAATGGGCACGGCGTGACATACGATATGATGTGCAATCGATCCCGACCGCCTGCGTATTCCTGAGAGCCCTCGGGTGCCACCAGACCACTGAGTATAGAATGAATATAGAATATAAACGAGATGACTTGATAATCAGTGTTTATGCTCACGCTGCGTACGCCGCGTCTCGCATCATCTCGCCATTTCGCACGGTCCAGGTCGCCGGGATGGCTGTAGACGCAGTGTGTCAAAGCATATCAATCTGGGTATAGTTACCAGGAGCCTCACAAAGCCAGATATCAGCGCATTCTACAACCTTACATTGTTACTAAAAAAACATTCAGAGGCACCAAGAGTCCGAGGACATACGCAGGTTATTGTTTGTATAACCACGGTCGAGGATCTTTCGTTTTGCGCTCTATACAAGGGAGATAATCCTTACTGACGGAAAAATGACCACAGGGGGAGTAATCTCACCTCCCAAAGCTCGCGCAGGTAGTCAGTTATGACATCGATCGGTTCTTTACCTACCTGAGTATGAATTGTCAGCAGCACGAGCGGCGTTGATGAAGTATGTGACACATACGGGAAAGATCCCGGAGATGAGATTTGAGGCAGAGTTAGGATTAGGATCCAACAAAAGTTTGAACCTATTTTGCGCGCGAACATAAGCAGGGGATAAGACAATGTAGAAATAATCAAACTACAGTTCGCAACGAATCCAACCCCTTTCAAGTTCAACCGCCCGGGCTCTATAACCCCATGCCATAACACGGCCCTGAGCATCATAAATCAGGCAGGTAGGCACCTTGCGATTCGGTCCAGGCCATAGAATTTGCTCGACAGTATCCGACGACAGGCCACATGCCACCCCAGATAGCACCGTACCGAAATCAACGGCCACGCACATTCTCCCCTGACCGGGGTTCAGGTCTGGCCGCATCGCTTCTAGGCGAATTTTGGGAGGAGGTTGGGGGAATTCTGACGGAGGATCTCCTCCACCAGACGTCGCAGGACTGGCTTTGCCTGGTCTCGTTCTCAGGGGAGGCCCATAGGGAGAGGATGGAGATCTATCTGCGCCAACATCTTGTCGAACATGGAGGGGAACATGGGGGGAATATCCGGAAGAATGCCCCCGCTGCCAACTTCCCCGGAGTTAATGACCCTGGAGGGAGGGGAAACAGATGACCCCTCCGTCGGCAGGGGATTCCGGTCCTCAACACTTGAGATACTAGAAGGCTCTGGGCTACAAGAGAACCATCAATAGTGGCATCGGTCCTGGTCTAAATATAAAAGTGATGAACAGACTAACACTGACGACTCCATAAGCTTTTTGATTTTTTCCTTTGCTTCTGCTCCACGCGACAGAGAAAATCTGCTCGGAGTGCCAATGACGTTCATCCCTTTACCGGTGGAAAAGAGATTCTCGTATATGACTGCACAAAAAAAGTAACAATTCTCCTAGAAGAGGTCATATGAGTCAATGTTGGGGAAATACAGCAGGGAATGTGTACCGAAGGCAGCTTATAATTGGGAGAATTTTCCTTCAGGATAGATAGAAGATCACCTAGCCTTTGCAGAAGCGGTGGGACAGTGAATTGTGTCTCAACTTGAACTGGGCTTCGTGAAGGATCAAACAGGAGTGAGACATCGTTGCATATTTTTGCCTAATATATTGGCATGGGCTTAGAAGTCAAGGCACCGAGATATGATGCACATAGGGATATGAGAGCTCACCGTGTCGCCCGAAGGAACAGGGAAGGATACGGATTTCAGAACGCTGGCATGCTCGTGCATTCGACGCTCAAGACGTAGCCATAGGGTGCTCCCATTCTCGGGTGATTCGACTGCCAGGAGCACGAACTCATGCTGAACTCCACGCCGATTTTTGCACCACTTCAGGCGAGTGATGCGAGTCAGAGGTGTGGATGTAATGTATGAGGATAGATCGGCGATGTTGTACGTCGCAGGACGACGCCAGGAGTGCGTAAATAAATGCGAGTGCACAGATGCCGTGGACAAGTTGCGTTTACGAAACAGCGAAGAAAGCAAGGGAGAATCGCTGCGATGCGATCTGTCAGACAAACTCTGATTTATGGAGGGGGGCTGTCAGGGTAAGAGCCAATGAAAGCCGATGAGATCCTATCAACCCATGCGAGCGAAAGAGATGTACTTTCGAACGGAATATGGTGTCCGTGGAAGTGTGGGGATCAACAAGTGCGTATCCCCTCGCAAGATCAGCAGGTTCATATAGGTCCCCAAGGTTATGAGGCAAACGCTCGTTCATCTTGGTTTCCCGCTCCACGATAATAACACTAAGGGCGCGGCTGATGTCCTATCCAGAGGAACACAACAATAAAGAAGTGAAGCACAGATACTAGCAAAGCAGACGATTTGTTCCCCAAACACGAGGTATCCTTGAGGCTCAAACTCGATTCCCATAATTGACGTTGGAGCGACAAGTTCGATTACGTAAGCCAAGTTGTGCCACCAGCGCTGCAATCCGTGTGGGAGCAATGGTCCACAATAATTATTACAATACGTGAAAATATCCTCTCCAAGAATAAGCCCTTACACCACGAGTGGTAGGTTCATCTTCACGCTCACGCAGCAATAAAGCCTTTAAGTCTGAAATCGCGACTGCTGGCGCTGACAAGGGCACCAGTCGGGCCTCGCGGTTTACTCCACCCCTGCCGTGCCGAGTTCCACACCGAAAGATCGCATCGCGAAAGGTTGGTCGTCACTAACTTGGTTTCGCCTGGCATGAGGTGCGTGGATTCGGACCCGCGAAGGACAGAAGGTGGCTCTTCCGCAGACGGGGGTAACTCGAGGTATAGTTGCGATACCCCGGCGCCAGCCACCGAACCCGTGTTCGTGATATTGAACATCACGATCCAACAGGTCGGTGCAACCACAAGGTTGAGTGTAGGAAGGCAACCAAACGCGTTCGTTTACATGCCAAGTGTCGAGCGACGATCCAATCCAATGGTTTGCCACATTACCCTTCGCCCACGTAGCCTCCAAATAGCCTTCGTCACCGGACCCCTTCATCCGAATCTGGAGATTTAGAGTATTCGTACGTAGTGTAACACATACCAAATCCTGCATCGATATCGGCAACCACATCACGGAAAACCTACCGAATCCGAATCGTGGCAAAATACCCCAGGCATCGAAACGTCGGTAAGCGATCAAGAGACCCGGAAGCGCAAAACAAAACTTGGGGTCTCAATTTCATCCACGTATTCAGCCGACGCTTGCATCTCAGTGTGCGGGACTTGCTCAATGGCTACCCAGGGCATGTCCGTCATTAAGGCACTAGTAGTTGAAAAGAATTACCACGAGTAGAAACTTACAAATGGGCCAGAGTCGGTAACGACTGATCCGCTATAGTCAGAAACCCCACGAGACCCAAGTAACGACCCGACAAACCGCGGCGAAATGCAATACTCTTCTCGCGACCCCCGTCCAACGACACTGCGAGTACGGCTCATCGTGCATAGATATATTCAGGCTACCTCAGCTGACGAGTTATTTTGTTACCTGTGCAGACTGGGCTGGGCGCGAATCTTGACACTGTCAAATCTCAAGGCGAGGTCATAGTAATTTCCGACATCCGTCTTTGCACAACCTTAGCGTTTTTCGGACCATCTTAAGGAAAGAGCCGTCTACTCTATCGTTGCTCCAAATGTTAAAACAAACATCAATCGCCACACGAAGGGTTCGGTTAATTTTAATCGGCTCGGCCAAATTATCGATGACTGTGTTGACGCGTCCCCCTCTTCGTGTTTCGAATTCGCCTGCTTTCCGATCTGAGCAGTCCCCTGACCTGCCGAGGGCGGGCGCCCGGCCCAGTGTTCCGTCACCAGTATTCTCAAGTTGGCAAGACCTACCGATGTTTGTCATTACTCTTCTTCGAGTCCTCCATGCGGCGTATGACTCCGGCAGGGAAGACGTACTGTTATTATGTATCCAAGGCACTCGAGTCGGAATGTTCAGCGATATTCTGGACATTCTGTTATGTGTGAAGAAGGTCGATGGCAGCGTGCCCCAATATATTGGCTCCATGGACCCGCCGGAACCAGCAAGTGTATGATTGCCAAAACTAGGCCCAAAGAGCGAGGAACAAGGCCATGTTTAGTGGGCGTTTTTTTTTCTCGAGGTGATCGTGCTTTGTACGACCCGTCCTTCGTCTTTCCCACCGATCTCTGCTAGCTAGTTGGGAAACACCAACCTGTTGAATATAGATTGTTTGGGGCCAGGAAATGTCGCCATCTCCTGCAGTCATCCGGCGTACAAGATCCTGAACGAGACTGTATGGCAACAGATCCACGGCACGGCTAGAGTTTTTCGCATCAGGAGGGCCGACTCGCTATCCCCCGGGATTCCTTCGAGAGCCTCTCAAGGCAGCTCAAGGTACAGGTGCGAGACCTCAAGAAATGGCTCACTTTCAGGGCAAGTTTGACATTTGCAATCCGTAATCAGCTACCGAGCAACAAACAGTGGGTGACTAGCCTGATAAATGGGACGCCGAAGGGTGTTGCCAAAAGAAGGAGGCCCTCCTGGTGCGACAAGACGATGTGCTGCGTAGAGCGGTGACTATAGCAAAGTACCAGTCCACTAGGACTTGACATATCTTAATCTCTCTGAATTGACCATTTCCCCCTGAGCCTTCTGTAGTCCGGGAGCCGTACCCCCCAGTGCCTTCCCGATAAGTCGACAAAAATTCCGCAGAGGTTGTCAGATAGAGAGGTGTATCCCCCCTTACCCTTGTCGCGGCATGGATGGAACCCGACACATGGGAGTTATAAGGGGATGAGCAGCACCATATGATTTGAACGGGTTCCTTTTATTCCTCCCCTGGCACTCACTTCCTTCATTGATCTTTCTAAACCCGAGTCCTGAAGTCATTAGTGTAAGAATATGATGTTCCATCCACCCTGGGTGGTTACATACGCGCACTTCTCGCCAAGACAATCCTCAAACAGTTCATCTTCTGTCAGCTTCTTGCAGAAAATCCATGAATTTCGTGTCAAAGGTATCCGAAAGCGATATGTGGGCTTAGAACTCGATAGAATCAATCTCTATCATGTACCGAAGAATTTAGCTCATTCACGATGCCAAGTCAGTATCTGGCAAACGAATATGTCTGGTGAGTTGCGCCTAGGGGCTCAATCTGCTGTTTTGCCGGACCACGCTCGCTAACACTATCGCTGTTCAACGCAAAACGATGAAGATACACTGAGTGAAGAACATATAACCTGAAGTAAAGTGGCCTGTACGTCTGGAAAGTTGCAGTTCGCACCAGAAAGTTATGCAGAAATCAATTCCCAGGGACAGCTGGCAGTCTTGATCGCCCATGCTCTTTTCCTTCACAAAACCATACTACGTGCACCGCTGGAACATTCACAGAACAAGCTAAGTGAGAAATGTTATCCAACACATGGAGTCCACTCACCTTGGCTCTCAATTTCAATGCCAATCTCAAAAACTACGCAGACAATTAGACCCTTAACAGAAGCGAGCTATGGCAGGTACAATCACCTGTATCGAACCCATGCTGGGGAGAATTCTGGGCATTTTGCTTGAACAACGATGCACCACTAAGATCAATTTCCCAATCCTGGATGTGTTTCAGATGGTCCCCGCTGATATCTGGTCGTATTTCTTCTGAATCTGAGGAGTATAGTCTTGCCATAAATACGGAATCTAACCGAGAGATGAATGCGGACGTCTCAAGCCCAAGTGAATATTAGACAGGGTCGTTCCTACCCGATGGATCAGTGGAAGTCTTCGTGAATTCTTCCAAGACTGGTTCCCCCTTTTTCAACACTGCACCCTTGAGCACCAAATACTGCGCTCTTGAAGGCAGAGGGAATCCATCAGCAATGCCACGATGGGACACAATTATTTAAGTCTAGTACATACTTGAAAACCAGGTTGTAGCCATTTATCTCAGCAGCGTTTCCTAATTTCCAGTTGCCTTCGGGCCCGAATCCTTGATTGGGACCGACCTCGATGATATAACTCTTGGAAGCGATGATTGTCGGAGCTCCAATGGGCCAGTGTATAAGACTCTGCGCAAGACCTGATTGTGCGGCTCCGATGGACTTTGCTCTCTCTGGATCCGAGGATTTCAGAATCCTATCATGCAAGCGTTCGTGGAATGTATCCTGCATTCATCACGACGTGACATAAATATGCAGAAATCGAAACGGCAGGACCTCCGTACCCATATGCGATCGAACAGATATTGGTTCGCACAAAATCCGCCGATGAGAAAGAGGGCGTCCACTGAGCCCACTCTCTGTAATTGGGCCTCCAGCAAGTGGAGGATCTAAAAACATGAAAACATGAATTTGGTACCGGTCGGATTTAGCTCCAGAAGTCTACCTCATTGACAATGGGATCAAAGACTCGCTCTCGGAGATCGCTCACTGTTACTACGAGTTGACCGTTGAAAAACTCGTCGTCGGAAAGATAAGTATGATCTATCGAGAAAGAAGTTCAATATTGAGCCCTGAGAACCCTATGATGGGGACTTACCATAATCGGAAACGTCGAAACACTCGAAAAGGAGGTCTTTCCCATCCTGCTTTCCAGTAAACACAAGTTTCTCTGAATACGTGAAAGCATGCATATAATGCATTAGATTCTTCTCGCTCAATCGGATATTTCGAATTCTATGCCACTCTTCTAGATAAGCGTGGAAATTGAGGTCCAGGAAATGCGATCCGCAGCTGGCGTCCGAAGAAGCCCATCGTTCTGCAATCTGGGTTAAATTCTCGAGAACTTGGTAAATCGCGGTATCCTACGCGAGTATCCTTGATTGCGGAACGAGAGAGAGAAAAAAGGAAATGGACGCACTATGGAACCATCCCCAGCATCGCACACCATGAAAGACTGATTCGGCTTGAGATTCAGATCCTTCCAAAGGCCACAGTACACAGCCCCGGCTTCTGGTTCACTGAGGACCGAAAATCCCGCATGAACATATCATACTTAATGGGGATGACGTGACATACGATATGATGTGCAACCGATCCCGGCCGCCGGTATACTCCTGGGTGCCCGAGGGGGCCGTCAGACCACTGAACACCGAATATAAGGGAAGTGACTTGATAATAAATGCTTGTGCTCACGCTGCATGGGCCGCGCTCTGCATCATCTCGCCGCTTCGCACGCTCCAGGTAGCCGGGATGGCTGAGGATGCAATGTGTCACACCATATTCATAGACACATAGAAACTAGGAGACTCACAAAGCCAAAAATCAGCAGATTCTACAACCTTACGTCATTAAAGGGCATCGAGACAAGGCAGCCAGATGACGCACGCAAGCCCTCCCTTGAATATCCACACTCGAGGATCCTTGGTTTCGCGTCCTACACAGGGAAGATGATCCTTGCACAGGGAAAATGATTATAGCGAGGAACAATCATACCTGCCAAACCTCGCGCAGGTAGTCGGTTATAACATCGATCGGCTCTTTACCTAACTGAATATAAATTGTCACTGTGTGAATGATGCTGATGTCGAAGTGTGTGAGACTTACGGGAAAGCTGGTGGAGATGCCACCCAAGCCACCCACAGGATCCAAGAAATGTTTGAACCTGTTTTCCATGTGCACATAAGCAGGGGATCAGATATATAGAGATAATTAGACTACTTTTTGCACCTAATGCACCCTCAAAATAGTACCTCTTAGGTGGTTTGAGTTTGCATCTGCAAACCACCTAAGAGGTGTTCTGAGTATAGGTGTGTCTAAGACACACCTGAGGGGTATTTTTGGGGAATTTTTTTTCTAAGTTCACTATATAGACATGTCTAAAATAGCCCACCACAGGTGCTGCCTGGGAGGGTTTGTTCACTGGCTGGAGAGTGTTACAGGTCTAATTTAGGCATGTCTAATAAGATATTTTCTGGAGCCTTAGAGGTGTCTATCATCCTTACTGTGTGTCTACTGGTGTCTAAATCAACATTTTGAGCCCAAGACCTCTGGTGGCAGTACTAATAGGTGTCTAATGTTGTCTAGATCCAATAATAATCCAATAATAATGGTGCTATTGTGGATGCATGTCTACTAGTGTCTAAATTAGAACAAAGGCATCTGCTCAGGGGGAGATCATTAGACATGTCTAGAGATGTCTAGAGATGTCTAGGCATGTCTAGGCATGTCTAGACATATCTAGTCATGTCTATAGTCATGTCTAGACATGTCTAGTCATATCTATGTCATGTCTAGACATGTCTAGTCATGTCTATAGTCATGTCTAGACACATCTAGACATGTCTAGACACATCTAGACATGTCTAGTCATGTCTAGACAAGGAAAAGGTGCATTAGGTAATATCCCATAATAACTTTGGATATCCAGTTACATAATAAAGTGTTTCTTATTTAAAAAAAGCCTAAATGCGGAAATTGGATGAAGTACATCCAAATAATATTTAGCCATCCAGCCCAATGGAGGCCCAGGACCAGGGGGAGGTGCCTGGGATGGGTGGAGGGACCCCTAAGGACCCTGGCTGAGTGAAGAAACCAGGCCCAGAGCAAGTGGCTAGTGCCTGGAGAGATGGGGGCAGTAAAATGAATACCGGAAATTGCGGAACTTGCCGGATCTGAACCGCTGGGCGGTTCGTTCTGAAATTTGGCACATGATTGGGGACTATTAGGGCGAAGAACATATTAAAATTTCAGCCAATTCCGATCAGTAGGTATTGAGATATGAGGAAAACAAGTTTGGACACTGAAAATTAATTTCCTCCCCTTACAGAATACCTGGGAACTTGAAAATTTGCACAGAGTATGATAATATAATGTACTAATTATGTGCCAAAAATTATCCCAATCCACCCACTTTAAGGTAGGGAACTGGACAATGGATACCAGAGGCAGTGAAAATTGCCAAAAAATACCCAATGAGCAGACTATTCTGAAACTTGGCATGTGATTAGACACTGCTCAGGTGAAGAACATATTCAATTTTCAGCCCAATCCATGCAGTAGGTACAGAGATATGAGGCAAATAGGTTTCAACCTTGAAAATTGATTTACTCCCCCTACAGACAAGATATGGACTTGAAATTTTACATGGAGTATGACCATGTAATCAAATAAATATGTGCCAAGAATCAGCTTATTTTGTTTACTTCTAGGCATTGAACTCCCTTTTCAGGCAAAAAGGGAACAAAAGCCTACCATAAATGTAGAACACTCCACATTAGGACCAAACTAAGTGGAATAGGCTTAGAATATTATAACACTGACTATATCCAAAAATGAAATACATTGGATGTGTGGAAGTGGTTGAAATTCAGGGGGAGGGGGAGGAAGATCAAAAGTCAATTATATAAGATGTAGAGCAGAGGTTGCTCTAATATAATGCCAATAGTTTCATACATATATGGGGAGTATACATACCAAATATCAGCCTGATTGGACTCCATCTAGGCACTATTCCACAGCACTCCCCCCTAAATAATAATTTCCTCCCCAGAGCCTTCCATCCATGCAATGGCCCTGAAAATTCACCCTTAGGTCAGCCAAATACATTCATAACATTCCCCAAAATTTCAGATTCATGACTCCAGTGTGAGAGTTTCCATAATATTTTCAAGTTTCACTGACATACCCCTCCAATTGGGGCACTTCCAGAGCTCCAATCACTCCCATTTTTTGTAGGCCACAGCCTGGCCACCATTTGAGGCTCAGGCCCAAAATTTCAGCCCATTCTAAGCACTTTTGACATTGGTCACATGATCAAGATCCCCCCTCCCCCTGCTTCACTCAGTGATCCAATCTGTATGAAAGCTGTTGCCATCTGTAGTAGTAGTATGTAACAGTGTATGATTCAAATTTCAGAACATTCCATGCAATATTGATTGAGTTATTCAAGAAATATTCTAGATCTATTCAATTTGGGGGTAGAGGTACAGTATGTAGTGAAATTTCACTACATACTGTACCTCTACCCCCCAAATTGAATAGATCTAGAATATTTCTTGAATAACTCAATCAATATTGCATGGAATGTTCTGAAATTTGAATCATACACTGTTACATACTACTACTACAGATGGCAACAGCTTTCATACAGATTGGATCACTGAGTGAAGCAGGGGAGGGGGGATCTTGATCATGTGACCAATGTCAAAAGTGCTTAGAATGGGCTGAAATTTTGGGCCTGAGCCTCAAATGGTGGCCAGCTGTGGCCTACAAAAAATGGGAGTGATTGGAGCTCTGGAAGTGCCCCAATTGGAGGGGGTATGTCAGGGAAAACTGAA